>JBBMKB010112392.1:0-21028 GCA_037833945.1 Alaria marginata
ATCACACACAGCTTGCGAAGTGAGTTTCGACGAAATCCTCGATCTCACAGCTGGAGTGTTTTTTAATTTTTTTATAATATATATATGTACTATCTGGACAACCATCAGAATGATCGTTTCATGCTCAATTGTCACTGTCGGCGTTCACGTGGATCAATTGAAAGTTGTGAGCACGGTTATTACTGATAACTGAGTTTGGACGTCAGACCCAGACTGAGTGTCTATGTCGTTGACCATGCTGAGTCCTCATATTACATTTACTGTGCGGAAACCGAGCCGCCCTCAGTTGCTGAGTTTGATACAATTGTGAAAGCATGCTATAATTGGTGGTCATGACGAACGACGTAAATCCCTGCAGTAGTGAAATCTGCGATGCTGGGTGAACGCAAAAAATACACAAAGAGTATACAATGAGTGTCTACACGTGGGCGTGCCGTTATTAGTCGAGAGCCTTGACGCGAGCAGACGTGAGGCTGGCTCTTGAGCTTCGCTCTCAATAAACGTATGATGTTGAAGAAATGGCTCTCTGGCCGATTTAGAGAAGGAAAAAAACGAGAAAAGACTGTTGTTGTAGACGAGGCGAGGCTCAATCACCCTCGACCAAGCTGGGTACAATACATACGATACGGCTTGATGTAACCTACTAGCGCGTCTGGGCTTCAAGACGTTTTTCGTTCTGTTCTACAGAATGCCAAGCACCCGATTATTTACGCATTTCCCGCCGGTGTCGTTCCGGATAATCTAGACTCCCTGAAAATGTAAATCAGAACCTTCCTACGTATGCGTATTCAACCGCTTTTCCGGGTACTGCTCAATATAGACCGCACTGCAATGCCAATGATTGAGAAACACTACATACTCCTGAGCACCGGCTATATACGATAACCATGTTACTGGCAGCGACTCGATAGGCTACGGGCTATGTACTGCCGTAGCCAAAACCATTTAATTACCACGACTCCTCGACGGAAGTAACATCGTCCATAACTGCCATTCGACAATAAAAGCAACAATTCCTAAACTTAATTAAGCAAATTCAAAACTCAATGCTGACTGCAACTGTATACAACTACAGTCGTAGCATACGTTGCTGTGTCTCCTCGACAAATCCAACAGTATATACTTCCAATATGTCGCTTGTCTAATTGTTGACGTGTGGAATCGTTTGCTTGTCGCAACAAAGGTTCAATACTCTTTTGCCGCGTCGCAGCAACATCAACCGTTCCTGCTTCGCTTAAGATGGGTGATGAATCCTTCTACATCTAACGCGATAACTGAAACGCGTAACTCGGTAGGGTAAAGACATACTGGTGTGACAGGTTTGAAGCAGGGACGAGCATGCATAACGTACACATACCACACATAGAACCTGGAAACCTGTACGGGTGTCAGTATACGGTTATCAGACAGACATACTACTTGCAGTATTACTTCGTAGACGGCAATGGACGTGTTCTACTGTAGACGTGGCACGTTTTGGCGTTTTCGTTTATATATGAACGGACTCCTTAACCCAAAATCGTCGGAATATCATTCTTCTTTTGCCACAAGTCTTTTCATATGGGTAGGCCACGGGTTTGGTCATCGGATTCCGGTTTCAAGTTGCTCAAAGTAAGTTCTTCAGTGAGGTATAGGGCTTCTCAAGTGAGAAGCTCCAGAATAAAAAGCGGCGAATCTCTATTGTTGAATGCGTCTATGATAGGCTACTGCACTAACCAGTATTCACTGTATATGCATCGTTTTCGAAACAATGTCAGACGAATTCAGCAGTGTAAACTGCCAGTCTATGGGCGGTCCCAAAACACATAATGGAAACGCACACTCGTGCTGCTTAGCAACTGCATCGTTTCAACACCTCTCCTTTACGAAAGAAAACAAACACGAGCAACGATATTTCAATGATTGGTTTGTTGGCCAAGAAACACAACTAACCACTTACTCTAGCGCCCGAGCACGTTTGTGTCCAGCCCGTACACATATGACGCGTGTGTGTAGGGCTACTACATAACAAGTCTTTCACAAATAGTGTATCAGCTTGACCGTGTTTCGGCCGTCCTCCCGTACAAAGAAGACGAAGGGTGCTACGTACTCCGAATCAAACAAATATGGCCGTATAGCTGGTGCGGCCCCAACGATAGAGATGACCACCTGGCGGTCCCCTTGATGATGGTGCAGCGAACCCAGAAAATATGATCGCCCAGTCTCGAACGATCATCGTGTTAGCGACCCCAGAAACAACGTTTCGGCACAGCTGTAAACGATGATGGTGTTGAGCGACCCTAGACGTACTCGGCGATCAATGATGATGCGAAAATTCCAGAAAGCGTTTACCTCCGGCAATCCTAATTGGTTTGTTCTGTGGACCGATCTCGAAAGAAAGTCAGGCGACCACACGGGTTCCTGTTGCGTCCACCCCGGAAGCTTTGTCTACACCATTAAACAGGAGTTCTTGAGCGACTCCGACAATAGTGATTCCGGTAATCGCACGCGCTTGTGTTTGAAGCGATCCTGTGAATCGTCTTTCCGGCAACCCTGCGTTGATAAGATTAGGCGACCTGTAGTGTTGATTTCCGTGCGGTTCCTGTTGATAATATAAGGCGACCAATTATGTTGATGACCTCGCTAGGTCGCCGCCCGTTTCTTCTCGATTCTGCCTGTTCGCCGCCCGTTTATCTTCGCCATGATACGCGGCATTCCCGTATATACTCATGCCCTCTCCCACCGACCTTTGTCTCACGTTCTGGAACACAATCGGCTTTCGCATCGCCCACCCCCCCTGCTTCCTCTTCGTCTGCTTCTCGGCCTTTTCCTTTGTCCCGACCGCTGCAAGATACAGTGGCTCCCTTTAAGTTCGCGGTCTATTTCCTATCAATAGCCCGCCCCCGTCAGCCCGCCCTGTTCCCGTCTTTACACCACCGCTCGTTGTCAATCTCCCCCTCTCAGTCGTCTCCTTTCACACAATAGAATACCGTCGGCGTTGATGTCGTTGCGGGCTACCCCGTCCCGGTCGCCCACGATAGCTCACGCCGAAGGGTGCTCGAAAGCGTACACACTTCGTCTACGCAAAACGCCCCAAGAACTATCTGCCGCAACTTGCCAGCAGTGGTGTCCTCCTGGAGTGCAAGCTTCACATACACTATGGTATAGACCATAATGACGATTTTGTCGATTTTGTCATCGTAGCCCCTGCACGCTGTCGCTTGTGCTCGTTTTGTGATACGGCCCTTGATCATGAATACCGAAACAATCCGCTTGTGCGGGTTTCCTGGTTCCCTTGGCTATGCGCTCGTCGCTGCGGAAAATATTTTAATGGGTTCCCTCATCGGCGAGAAATGCCTCCACATTATCGGCACATTGTGATGTAGGGTGTAACGATCAGCTGTAAAATGCATCATGTGCAAATTAAACACGGTGCATACACGGTTTGGAATTGCCCTTATATGGTGCCAAAAAAATCCAGCGGGGGTTGTCATGCCTGCCGTGCCAGCGTAAATATTGAAACAGCGTGGTCGAGCAGCAGTGCACATTCAACCGAACGCAATCCCACATAATTATTAAGCTTATTTTGCTTGATTCTAGGAAATCTAAACAAATACCAGGTATACAACTACACTATTTAATCTCTCAAACCGGCAGAAAGCCATCATATATATATATGTTTTCCCAAGGCGACGTTCAGAGATAGGCACGCCCCACAACGTTTACTTGCAGAAATATCAGGCGGCAAAAGATAATTAAGAACTGGTGATAACATCGGGATTTCAATGGGCTCCCTCGGATTGGAGGTCTAACCCCTTAGTTGCAGTATGATGCTAAAAAACAGCTTACGTAGTGCACAGAGTGGTACAATGATATAATCGGTACGAGCTACGGCGCCTTTATGTGAGAAAACACGAATTGTTACGAGTGTAATTTAAGACAGGAGAGCAGATCGGGCCGAGGCCTACGGCTTCACACGCAGCTGCTTCTCATTTCAAAAAGTACGCACTGCTGCAACCCAGAAGGTTGAACGCGCAAGAGTAGAAACAGGATCAATCCATTGTAACGTTCGCTGGCAATTATTTCCCCAGCTCTTGGCAGGGAAGGACCACATGTTTATATTCCCTACTTTGACGCCTTACAAGGAAACGTTGTTCTGGTTTGTAACAGCGGCGTGGAGTATTGGACATTCTTGGATGTATTCGAGAGCGGTTTCCCTGTCCGTTTGCAGTCATATATTGCCCTCGTAAGTAGTTATGCGTTGCGCCATCCACACCTTTGGATGCCGTTTAAGTTTTGTTAAAGCTGGTCTTGGACTGAACAAAACTTTACACGGACAGAACAACATGTTTGGATGTTCTGTGTCAGCTGCGTGTTGGGATCGTGAATATTTATCGTGCCATATCTACAACCAGATCGATGAGATATTACCAGTGGTAGGTAAGGTATAGATCAAAGTAGGTTCTCGTTCGGTATTCATCGCTCACTATATAACACAAAATACTTTATTCGACACCTCACGCGCAAGCGACGCCCAAACAGCGGGTCGGTGCGTTTGAATAAAATTTAGTGGGTTCGTTGTTAGTTGCACTTTCACCAGCCCCATATAAAAAAACGACAGGAGGGCGTTAGAATGCTGTAGCAACGCGCGTGTGTAGGTATGGTGCCTGGGCGGATACTCCGGGGGTCTGGCTGCTCAACAGCCATACGAGAGTATTCGCAAACGGAATAGCGACTTCAAGAGCACAATTTCAGCTGAAACCCTAAATGCACAAATATGGAGGAAATTGTCAATGAGGATTTTGAAGGGCGAGGGAATGACTGTGACCGTGGATTATTCGAAGAATCCTCTTCCTAGTTTAATCGCGGACATAGACAGGAAGCATAGAGGCACACGTGTTTGAGGCTGTCGATATTTAGTTGGTTCCTTATCTGACGTCTGTACAGGTATGTCCGTATGTCTGCAGCCGGTCTAGAATGGACACATTGCACGACGCACACTGAACCGATCGCAATGAAACCGGGGTAAGATAAACGACAAACGTAGGGAGAAGGCGTTCTTGCCGGTCTCCGGGGAAGTCCTTCAAAATTCGTAGCGGGAGCTCGATTTACGTCTCGGGCATCTCACCTTTTATTTGTATACATCCCTTCGATCAGAACTGTAAAAACGTAAGGGCTTGGAGGGACTTTGACAGCAAAATAATTGCTTTATTATCAAGGGGAAATGGTAACACCTCAGACGCGAGAGACGGCCTTGAAAGCCGATTGCATGACGCACACTGAACCGATCGCAATGAGCCCAGGGTCCGATTAGCGACAAAAGTAGGGAGCACATGCTCTCGCCGGTTTCATGTCAGGTCGTCAACAGTTTGTACAGGAAGCCGGATATCATACTTGGTCATCTCAACCTTCCTCTTCCTATCCCTCCTCGATTAGAAAAACAAAAAAATTATGGGTTTGGAAGGATTTTGACAACAGATCTGTGCATTATTCGGGAGGATAAATGGCATCAACCGTTTCCGCGGTGCCCACAATGCATCCCATCGTTTGTTGCCTTTGAGGCCGCTCAGGCGTTCTATGGCCCCCATCCGCAGCACTTAGTTGGGTCTCGTGGACCTCTGTGGACGGAATGCGAACCGCGCGGGCGGACGGTCTTTTGGTACCGTTTTCAGTTTTCAAGCATGGAACGTAACGCACAGGTTTGTCTTGGTACCATTTCGAAGAATAGCTCCACACCACTGTGACGACGCCTTTTCATGACGAGCGTCAAAGACATCGCAATACGGGAGAGGTTGGCGAGCCTGCTTCTGCTGTTCTGTGTGGCGTCCGGAACACGCGGGGTTTGCTCGTGGGGCCTTTTGGCGGCATTTCTGAGTGCCTTGGTCACCTTCCCAAATTGTATGACACAAAGTGACTCTTTTTCAGAGGAAATTATACGGTGTCGAGTTTTTGTTCTTGGATTATTGCGTGAAAAAATATCACGGATCTGGTGCAGCTTGCTTTTGTCTAGTAGAATGTCTACTCTTTCTTCAATCTCCTATCCCCCGGAGTTCAAAATACAAGTATTTGTAGCTCTTGCACACCCTCGCCGAACACTGTTAACAGCACTGTGGACCAGGTTTGGTCTACTACTGGTATGATACCCTGTTTTAAAATGTGTATATGAACTGCGCCTTGGTGCTGTTGCTGCGAATATGCGAGGCCCCTTTGTGTGTATCTGTCATGTACATATATGATACCAAAAACCAGGGTATGCCATAGCACATGTATGTGTGGTATGTGGGAGCGCCGGCGGCCCGCCTAGCCTAATGCACTTGTATTACAAATATGCCACACGCACTGAAAAATGCACATTACTCCCACTTTTCTAGCATTGGACGCTTATGGGGGAACATTTATTTAATAGCAGTACGATTATGGGGGCAACTACAATAGCACGATATTTAAGGCAACTGTAATAACACGATTATGGGCCCAATTATATCGACACGATTTCGGGGTCAGTCTTAATGGCCCGATCTAGAAGTAGACAACAATGACACGATGATGGGGGCAATTAGAACGACGCGATTTCGGAGGCTAAGCGATTCCGAACTTCAGTTTATATTTGAAGCCACAGAAAAAGTTGAAAACACATGGAATAATTCGACAAAAATTGAGTCCATGAGAATGCCCGCAAAAACTCTAGCAAGCGTGTTAAACGGGCGAAACTACTTGGAGTTCGTGCCGGATAATCATTGCTGTACAGCAGTAGCAAACAGTTTGTATACTCTTACGATCAAATGAGCACGACAAAAAATGGAACGAGGATACTCCAGACACATGGACATTCGCATCACAAAGCCTGAAACTCGGAGGGCACTTACAACTCGTAGTGGGTCTGACCCGACCGGTGGTGCTATGATGGCAGAAGCCGATGAAGTAGCTTCAATGGCGGCGCCTGTGGTGGTGGAGTCACCCCACCACAAAGGTGGTAGCATGGCAGGGGCGACTTGGGTCTTCTCTGCTGCCTTTGTGTTGTTCATCGCGGCTCGTTTCTACGCAATGGAGTAGCTCACTCACAAGAGGAAAAGGGAATGGAAATATGACAGTAGGGTGAGGTTGGTGGCTACCTCTTCTCGGTTGGAGCAGCAACACGCTGAGGAGGACACCCAACCATTATCGCAAACTACATCTAGCAGAACAGATCCCGTCCGAGACGACCCAGTATGACGACAACAAGGCGTCATCGTTGGCACTACAGGTACGCGGTTTATCGATCGACATGTTAGCGTGAGGGATATACGCAGCAGCTCATTATTTGCACGGTATCCGAAATTTTAGTCGAGGTTTTGCACAAACAGATTCCAGTAAACAACACTGCAAATTTTAGGTGAGCCCACGGCAGCAGGACCAGTCAGGTGCACAAAAACTACTGCTGTGGTCTACAGTAGTGCAATACCCCTGTCAGCAATCGTATGAATTGTCTCACCAGATTGGAACAAGCAGCTCTGCCAGACACGTTTCTCGCTCTCGCATTCGTTTAATAGTTTAATAGTTTAATATTTCTGACGCACGTGGTCCATGCATTCCTGTTCCCAAATTTATATTAATATGATGAATCGTCTTCCGCGATTCGAAAAAGCAGCTTCGCCAGCAAGGCTTTTTCGAATCTGCTTTTGTATCATATTTCTGACGCGGATGAGCCATGTTCTAGTTTTCTCATTTTAATTCGAGCAAATAGTCATGGTTCTGGGAGTTTTCTCTTGGGTGACAGCTCCAAGTATCTTGTTGTGACTCCATATACAATTTTACCCTTCTATATCTAGCTGTTGTAAGTGCAGTCTAAGCGTTCAGGTATTGCTTCGCTTGTCGAGTCGCGTTCATGGGCCTTTCAAGTTTTCGTGTGCATCATCACTACCAGTTAGCATACAGGCAATGTTACTGGAAAACAAGCACAATCAAACTCGAACCAATCCCAATAATATCACCAAACTCTCGACCAACGAGCCGTAGGTTCTCATCGAAAATGCAATGAGCGTATCAGCAAGTGAAAACATTGTATGTCGGGTATAATAGTGTATAGCTATAAATGGTTTTACGATATATTGCGCATCATTCCACCAGGTACCAGGTGTAACACCAAGTAGAATACAACGATGTCGCGACGTAATGTCATGCCGAGCGCGAGAAAAAAGCACCATGTCTAGGTTGGAGTTACGACCTCCGCTGTGGGGATAAGCCCCGTAAGTAGGTCAAGTTTGGATCTCCCGAAGTGTGTATAGGGGTCATGTGTCGTGTGTATTAAAATCGATTCCCAAAGGGGCAGCGTAAGCCGAAGAAACAGTGTATACGATACAGAAAATACTCCTGTCTGTCTGCCTGTCTGTCATGATGGTATCGCCATTCAGAGTATTTCAGCCCCGTCCCGACAAATGTTTAAGGGAGGTGAGTGGCTCAACCAGAACTATACCGGGTCTGGTGCTGCGCCGAGCTGTGACTGCGTCGTGCTGAGCTTTCCCGACGTAAATCTGAGGCAGTCTTGGCAACCATCAAGCCAGTATGGCTTCATCATTGAAAGTTAGAATTTTAATTGTGGTCACAGTGCTGATTGGCCAGAAACTCCCTTCCAGACACCGCGGCTTCTTTTCTAGAAGGTTGGAGCTCAACGGGAATGTTCCAGCCATAGAGCCATCGTGGTTCCGCCACAGTCGGGGAGGATATGGTCCCATCTCCGGTTCAGGGATCCCTGCATATCTTTACAATTCCGACAAACGCGAGACCCGTTGAAAATGTTGGTCCCCGACCCCATGGGCGAATCGTTCATCGACTGTGGACCGTGGAGCCAGTGGCGCCCGGGGAGTGTAGAGTCCCATCCCCGGATGGTAAGGCTTCCAGACATCTGTAGCTTCAACAACTCGAGGAAGAAAAACCCGGTTCCCGGGGAAGGTGCTGCCCCGCACGGTTTATAAGTCCCACCTGCATTCGCTACCGGCTAAGTGGCCAACCCGATCGCCTGATCGCCGATTGGCCGGGCTCATACAGTCAGCGCGCTGTCGACGTTGCCCCTTACTCCAACGTCGAGGTCTCTCTGCACCCGGAGCAGATCACGATAGATCCCCGGATATTAAATATGTGCCTACATCTACAACTCCAACAGTTTGGGGACGGAATAGGTAATTCCCCGTGTCGATATCGCTCCGAAACACCGTAGAAATACCACCACCACCACCACCACCGGCTGATCGCTGATCGGCTAGAGCTCATCGAGCCAGCTTGTGGGGTTGGTTGCTTTTCGGCCCAAGATCGAGGTGCCGCACCCGGTGGGGGTAAAGTGCTATTCCCGCATGAGAACACCCTTACATAAATGTGCAACTCCAACAAATCCGGGACGAAAACGGTGATGCTCCGGGTCGATGCCGCTTTGCAGGGTGTGAGACCCTAATTCCAATCCATAGTAATTCCACGGCAGGTGTGCAAAGTAGGTTCAGTAAGCTCCAAACATGAGGAGCTCAATATCCCACCCGAAACAGAATTTCGAAGACATTCGTTCGCCCAAATCCAGCCAGCATTTATATGTGCTAGTCCTAAACAAAATAGAGTAAACCAGCCTCGCTATCACCCGGACGACGTCACCATGCTCGTTAATGTTTCATGCGAATATCCATGTTGCCTATATAAGGTTCAGCCCCCTTGGTTGCTACGTCGCTCCAAACGTCCCCGCGTTGGCCAGCCCCTGATGTTCCGGTTCCGTCGCCTGTATCCAGATGGCCAAATCCTCGTCCGCACACGGTTGAACATTCGAGGTCGGCGCCGACAGCTCGCTCGCCGGGCGTGTGGGAAAAGCGGGATTCTCGCGCGCCGGGGTTTGGTGGGAACGTATACCAGAATGACCTTTACCCTCCCGAAGTGTATTCAACGACAGACGTCCATGCCCTATAGCCTCGCGGTTTCGCGAAGTCACTTGCCAGGTCCTGCCCCTCTGCATTTCGCCGTCCTCCGGGTCCAAAATAGAATAACTCAGCTACCAAGCAGCATGCGGTGATCGCTGTTGCTGCTGTAACTGCTGAACTGGCGACGACGTCGGTGATGGCTGCAGCAGCGGCGGCGACGGCGGTGGCACCTACGGAGGCGCCGGTGACGATGGCACAACCCCAGGTGGTGATAATGACGTCAGCAGCGACGGTCATGTTGACATCGGTAGCGGCAGCGGCGGTGATGACGGCAATTGAGGCAGCAGCAGTGGGGGTAGTGATGACGGATCGGGCCATACGTCGGGGCTTCTCAGAGGCTCTGGCGTACCCGGGGATGGCGACGGCGACGGAAGCGGCGGAGAGCTCTCCTCTTCCGAAGGCACCGACTCTACAAACAATTTCCTCGGGTGCTCCAACCTAACTTCGCGGGATTACGACTTCTCACCTGCCACGAGTGGAATCTTACTACCGTCTGCCGTGGGGTGGTTTCCACTTTTGCCATAGGGTCAAGCCTCTGTCTTGGGGTTCATCTTGATGGTTGTTCTTACGTGGTGACATCCTGGCTTAAGGGCAAGAAGCAGTGGCACAGACGGTGCTCTTATGTACACTTTGCAGCATGGCGAATGCATGTCCGGCAAGTCTATGAGCCTTGCCGTCATGTTGATCACGTCGCTGGCATACTTGCATGACTCAGTCCAGAGGTGCTGCGTCGGCGGCATCTTTGCGTCCCCCGAACATTGAGAGGCCTCCAGGCGGAACGCCATCTCAAGCTCCAGCGTCCTGGCCATCTGCCGCTTGACCGCGCCGTTACGTTTCGCATATCCGGCGGGTATGTACTCGCTGCGGTTGCCCCACTGATCGAGCATTGCCACGAACTCGGGCTTGACGAACTCGATGTCATTATCCGAGTCATCCCACGGTAGGGGTGCGGCAATAAGTCCCAGAGTTCCTGACATTAGGAGCTCAATATCTCACCCGAAACGTGACTTCGGAGATTTTTTGTTCGCGCAACCCGATCAACATGTCTATCCGCTAGTCCTTAACCAAATGCGTAAAATGATTACACCAACTAACTGGTAGTTCCTCACTTGAGGAGCTCAACCGGTCAGGGACGTTTGACTCCCAAAAGTGGAACCCCTACCGTGGGATGACTCATCCTAGCGATCAAACTTCATCATGGACGGGACATGCTTAGCATTGATGTCGTCCAGAAAACCAGTGGATACTTTGTGTACGTCGGACTTCAGCTCCAAGAAATACAGCCACCCCAGACGTATGTAGCCGACGAAAAACATCATGAACCACAGCAATGCACCTAGTTGTACAGCTGATGCTTCGGAATTCCGGATGGTTGCTTCCCCCGATATTGGTTGGGTGGTGTCATCTGCGGTGTTGCTAGTTTATGGCTGTCTTTGTTTCTTTTCTTTTATGTTTGCCTTGCCGTCTTGTTTTGCTCAATCTTTGTGTTCCTTTTTAGGTACCCCCCCTGCAAGGCTTGCGTTCTCCCTGTTCTTCATGTTTCCATCTCATTTTTTCAATTATCTTTGTTTGTGCATTTCTTCTTTCCTATTAATCGGTTCTGTTTTCCTTGGAAATAGTTTGGCGTGCTCGCTTGCGTATGTTTTCGCCCTCCTCCTATCCAATACGGTTGGCCTTGCATTCCCGAATCACCCTTTGTCTTTGCGATGTGTGCCTCTGTCTTGTGGTTTGTGATCACAAAGCTCGTCACCCTAGGAGGCATCGGCACGGACACCGGTTGCGCTGGGTGTAGATGGGTTGAAACATCAGTTTAATGCAAAGGACACACACACACACTAAGCACCGCCGGCAGACCTGAGTTTTCTTCATCGTTCCAGAGGCCTGATGGAGCGGCACTCGGTTGTTCACGACACCGCCATCCTTCCCCATTTCGCCTGAAAAACATGCAGCACATGAAGCCAACCCTCCGAAAACCAGAATATACACTTCAGTATCCGGCGTGCCGTCTCACGTAGCGTGTCAGCATGGGAGTGGGTAAGGGAGTTGTGAAGATCGTTATTATTAATCATATTTATCTTACCCGGGGTCGACCCAGCTGCACAAATCTGAGTCTTGACAATCTGAGAGGTTTTGTGGTACGAATCAGCGTCCTTAGGCGTAAAATATGACTATCTACCTAGCATGTGAGCTCCATCAGCATCCAGCGTGACGGGGCATTTCGGTCTTACCGCATGTAGCGAGAACATATTGAAGCGCACGCCTGGTACCCACGCAGCGTCCACCACACTAATCTCTACGTCACACTGCGTGCTGTGCATGGCTATCGGTATCTTCCCAACATATTTACCCCCAGAGACCTCATGTTGCCAAGGACTAAGCAACTCTTACCTGGGGGGGGGGGGATGCACGCTACAGTAGTTTGATGATTGCCAGTCACATGAAAGGTTGTGCCCTAACCAGCACCAACTCTACTATCCCACTAACCCAGAACAAGCCGTCACAAGCTTTGCCTTGGTGCTCATGCACGGTGTGAAGGTGCGAGTCGAACGTAAGACCACAGCTGCCGTTGTTTGCCAGGTCAGGGGAAGGGAAACGACTCGAGGATTGTTGGGGCGGGGAAGGTCGAGCGAGTTATACGAACCACTGCCGTAAGTTGCCTCCTGCAGCCAGCCACCGCCGTGGTACATCGAAAGGGGGTGTTTATTAGCGGTAAAATGGATTGCGACGTTCATACGCACGGGAGCGGTCGGGCACTCTGCGATATAGTATCCCAGCCGTTTGCACCAGACGCAGAGCCTTGGGCACCCTCGGCACACCATCTGGCATGGGACCCCAGCCCGTCGGAGTCTTCACCAGTGAGGGGGGTATCCGCAACTTAGTACCAGGGGCTAGATCTGTAGGTACCAAACCCATCGAGGGACTAGCCCACCGGTACCAAAAGGGTTCAGACCAGGGGCCTCCGAACGGTACATACAAACCACGTCAAACCAACACCATCTCGGGCCAGTTACACCTTCCGGTGCAGCTCTATCCCTCCCACTTTCACGCTGATTGAGACGATACTGCTGCTGCTGCTGCTATGGCTGTTGTTGTTGCTCCTTGGGCTTCTCTCTCTGCTGCTGCTGCTGCTGCTGCTGCTGCTGCTGCGTTTTTCCACCCTGAAGCCTCTCGCTCTTCTACGTCTCCCCTCTCTCTCGTGAAGCCGCACACCCACCGCTGGCAGGCTGCGCATCCCCAGCGTACAAGACATGCCGATCTACCACTTCCTTCATCGCCAATGCCGTATTCCCCATCTTCTTTTCAACGTTATATTTTTAGTAGGCACCATGGACGATCATATCGATATCGGAGTCAGGGAAAGGAGGGCGGATAAGTATCGGCTTGCTTCGTATATTTTATAACGAGGAGAGATTCTTCACAATGCGTATGTCCGCTTTATCGACGCTCAAACAAACAGCCCAAGATTGCCCACGCATTAGTTGCCTTGTCTATTCGACCGAGAAACAGGGGGTTATAATCCTAGTTTGGACAGTCTCAATTCCCCTCTTAGTCTGTTGATCGCCGCTAGCTTTTTCGGCATGTAGTATGTCTTCAACTACTACCACGCGCCACATGGCGACGGTTCCTGCTGCATACTAGACTCTACGATAGTGTAAACAGTAAAAGACTCAATCATCAAGCCAGTAGCACAAACTATGCACCCTTGAGTTCCTGTGACAAGTGCCTCAACTTTGAACTCCTCCTGAGACATGTTCATGTCTCTTACCATCACTAAGGTTGCTGTAGCGCTGGGGACATGTTCGCAACAAAGCGATGACACGTAGGTGTGAAACTTACGGCGCCACAAACTAAAGTGCGATTCTACATCTTCGAAATCCGGGGGTCTCAACTCGGCAAAGCTAGGGCGACAAAAACGAATTTGTGACCTGCCTGATTGGGCGCCCTGCCCAGGTGCCGGCACAGTCGAAGAAGCTGGTATCCTCACACTGGTTTTCGCGCTCCTCTCCCCACCGGCTCCTCTCTCCCTCCTTGCGAGAAGTGCGTCCCTCTGGGCGTGCAGTTTCTACTCTTCCGCCTTCCATTTCAGAGCCTCGGCCCCTTCTCTCATCTCGTCCATCCCTTTGATACGCCCCTCCTCTTCTCCCGCGCTAGCCCCCGCGTCTAAACCAGACGATACTGAACGCAGGTTGCCCTGTCTCCATGCCAGTCCTGGCTACGCTCACCAACAGAATATCACTGTCAAAATATTGTGCTGATTGACCTCCAAAGGTATAGACGCAGCTCGTACATGAATGTTTGGTTGGCGAATCAAGACAGTAGCACCTAAGTCTCTCTTGTATTGTTACCAGGCTGCCTAGTAACAGGTCATCACGAACCACGGAATGCCACTATCCAGTCAACCGCCAGGAAAGTAAACTTTCCGGCTTACCCGAAGACCAACCGCATATTTCCCTCTTTCTTGTAATATATCATTAGAACATATATATGGAACTCCCAAATATTGTATGCAATATCTCCGTGGCGATCCTGAACACAGCCAATATCACCTCGTTTTCAGAAAAAGGTTTCAAAGCTTAAACCGCAGCAGCAGCCGCAGCTGCTGCGAAGCGAGACATACCTCTTCACGCCGACATCGGAAACAAAAAATCTTCGTATTTTGACACGTCATAATCGACAATATTTCAAACGGTTTCAAATTTTACAGTATTTATGCGCCGACGCCGGCAGCACGAACCCTCGAGCAGGCCACCAGGCAGGCCCCTCCCGGTCGCAGTCGAATCAGGAAGATACGGGGGCGAACATTCAAACGGCAACCACCCACCTCGTGTCGACTACAACGTGTCAAAGCTCGGAGAGTACTATGAAATACAGTCCAGCGACAAAGGAAAGTTCCGGGCAACGCATGATCCGTATGTTAACAAGGTAAACCCAGTTACCGTCTAAAGAGTGATAATTGCGGTACTATCCGTTCGATAAAAGTATTACACAACTAAACCCCTCAGTCACCGCTGACTGAATAGCTCATTGGTTTGTTGCATATCTTTCGATTTCCGTTGCTTAATGATTTTGTGTGGCTAGGGACGGAGAGCTACTGGCTGACATGTCCATCGCAACATCTGGCTCCGTGGCATGCCCACACGTCTTTGCCTATAAAAACTTATGTCCTACTGTACGCGTGCCCGGACTATCGAGACACCGACATGATACAATACTATTAAACTCCTGTTGCGAGAGAAAGGATATTTCCATATCTCACTAAAAACAAAAATAAACAATGTCTCTACACCCTGTTAGACAATAACGACCGAGAATACCACTGATATTCGTAAATATTCCCACCCCCTTACCATGCAAAGACAAAGGCCGGCGGGTGGGAGAAAGTACAATTTTTCCGCCGAGCAGCTGCTAGTCAGGTACTAGCAACATCACACTGTCATTTCGCGTATTCTACCAGTCTACCACCACCATCCCATGGTGTACCTACTTGGTGGTATTCCCGTTCACGCGATCAACTAAACACTGCCGCGCTACTGCAATCGATATCATTTCTTTAATCACAGAATCTGGACAAAACCCATAATTAATCATATATCGCAATATAAGACATAGTGTTATTACGTTTGCCATCCGACAATGCACAGCGCTTGTTCCAATCCTACCATACACATAAAAATGCGATTCCAGAATCCAATAACTTCAGATTGACTGCTATTTAATATCCATCAGACCCGAATACTTGACGGAACTAGACAAGAAGCACAAACAAAACCGTATGAATGTTTCTACTGCAATCACTTTTACCTCCGTTTCCCTATTCCTCTACCTAATTTGAATTCCGTCGCCCCTCTGCACGTACTACCATGCCACCTGTTGCTGCAAGAACCAAGTGCTCCTCCCCCAAACACTTCCCAAGACTTGTCGAACGACCACCCTCTGTCCAAACAGATGGCCGGGTAATGACTGCTGCGCGTGTGAATGACTGCTGTGGGTATGGTTCATCTCACAGCCGGTTGTCCGGTGTAGCTGCCCAAGACTGCATAAGATCGTACATAGGAGGACTTTCCACCGCCCTCTGATTCCTATGTAGCGGTATAGCTTCTCTCCTCCCTGCCCCCCAACTGATAGTGCGACTCCTAAAACCCCTCCTTACCCTGCCATCTTCCAAAGCAAGAGCTAAGTCCTCTCCCCTACGTACTTTCCGAGAATTGTCGAACGATCCTCCGCTTTCCAAATAAATGACCGGGCAATGACTGCTGCGCGTACGTTTCAACTCGCAGAATGTTGTGCATTGTAGCCGCCCAATACTGCTTAAGGTCGTACCTAGGAAAGGCTTACCATTGTTCTGCGTCATCTGTATACCCTCTCCACCTTCTGGCCCCCAGCTGATAATACCACTGCTCTTACCCCTCCTTACCCTGCCTTCTCCCTCCGCCAGTACCAAGTTGTCCTTCCTACGTACGCCCAAATAAGCTTCGAACGACAGTCTGCTGTCCACAGAAATTGCCGATCAATGACTACTGCTCTTATATTTCGACGCGCAGAAGGTGCGGAGGATACTCCCGTACTCAGTGTCGAGATATACATGTAACCGTATTTATATGGGTTTCCACAACTACCACAGGGACGTTTATGTGTTTTCCCCATCGTTCCTGGTGCACCTTCTTGCACTCCGTCTTCTACGTGCTACACGGGAGAGCGACAATATAATAAGCATTTTCCTTCCTGTTCTTGTACATCATGAGTGCCTTTCGGTAAACCTGCTGGGATCGAGCTCCAACCTGTGGACGCGTATCGACACGCTAGCGTGGGTTAAGATCTTAGCTCCATCTGCCGATTAGGAGAGCTGATTCACAAGGTGAGCGAAATAGGCAATTGTTTTCTATACGAGCTTTGGCATGATGAACGGTCTGGAGGGACTACCACCGCCAGGCGACAGCGCTCCCCAGGCAGAGGTCACAAGGGCTACAGCTGAATCGATTGCCAGTATACCCGGGGTAGAGACCACGGGTGCGGCCGGCCGCGCAAGAGTGCGAGACCTGTCTCCGCCAGAGAGCGGAGCAAACGCGCGCGATTACTAGATCGCGCGCTCACGCGTGAAGAATCTGAAGACGCAACTTCGGCTTGAAGTACAGGCAGAGGAGAGACAACGGGCAGAGCGAGCCTGGCAGGAGAGACACCGGATTATAGCAGGAGGTATGGGTGCACAACAAGCGCAGCGGCGTTCTTTGCGAGGAACCTTGATAGTTCGTCATGGTAGGCCCGCTCTCAAACTCGACTCTAAACAAAGGTTTTATTTTTCATGGATGAAGCAAATGACATCTTGGGGCGTCTCAAAACGATGCGACGCAGCATTCGACGAAACCGGTGATCCCTTTGTTTTTTTGGGCGTAGGTGCTAGGAGTAGGAGGAAACTGGAATACCTTTTTAGAAGAAGGAAGGTAGAGGCAGCCCGTAAAGCTTATGACGGTATCACACTCGCGGTCGCACACAACTCTGCCCTGATACGCACGGTCTACATCCTTCGTAGCCTCAGTCTTGTGATGGCCGAAATCCTTTGGTGATGTGTTCCCCACGACGACCTCGACTAGCAGGCCTACTTGCGCGAGTACATCAACGCCAAGATGGCCGATAGGAAGCTGCCTGCCCTATAATTGAGAGGATGAGCATCAGTAGGGAGCAGCTGCCGGAGGTATGCATCATCAAGTCGGACCAAGAGGCTAACCTCCACTTATTGCAGTATCTTTGGTCGGATTATGCGATCGACGAACCTATGTTACAGTACGACCCTAACCTGTGCATTGCCAAGATCGAGAGCCGAGAGCGGACAACACACCGAGAGTTGCAATAGAGTAGCAAAGCGGTAGACCGCTCAGCACATGTTTTCATATCGTCTGGGGGTGGAGGATATAGCGGATCCGGGATTTTACCCACACCTAGCCACCAACAGGGCAACTGGGATGGGCCAGGGAAAGGTGATGCCGGCCAGCTGCACGCCCAAGGCTGGGCAGCTAACGAACAGCGGCAGCAGAGTCAGGCCTGGAGTGGGGGCCATTCGGGCATAAATGAAATAATAAATGGCTGGAGCAGGACGCGCGAGCCCATGGCGACGGCGAAAGCGGCGGCGGCGGCGGTGGCGGCGGCGGTGGCGGTGTCGGCGGTAATGGTAGTCGTGGCGGTGGCGGGGGCGGAGGTGTTCGCGGCGGTGGCAGCGGCAGTGGCGGCGGCGGTGGTAGCGGCGGCAACGGCGTTAGCGATCGCCAGTGGTGATCGCAAGCGCGAGACTCGCGTTTCGTGAGACACGAGGGACACCCCCCAGAATCCGACCGCGTGTACGACGCTACCGGGTACCCCCCAAACCTGCGTAGACACAAAGCACAGGGAAGGCTATTCACAAGAGGGACCCCCTCAGTCGTTGTTTCAGGTGCGATGTGATTGGCCACATTATGAACGAGTGCGAGGCAACCGTCATCCGCGAAGAAAACCCGAACCCACCGTGCAACGTGCACCCACACCATGGTCATGTGGCGATAAGAAGGGCACCACTACACGCGAACCCCACTCCCACTCCCCAACCAGAAGTCCAACAGCAGCAGCAGGAGTAGCAACGGCTACAGCAGTAAGAGATGCAGCAGTACCAGTACCAAGAGCAACAACTTGATCAGGTGCGACAACATCATTGGGAGGTACAGGAGTCCCAGCAGCAGCCGGGGCAGCAGCAGTACGAGGTACAGCAGTACCAGCAGCAGCAGGAGCAGCAGCCGTACTAGGCACAATAGTACCAGCCGAAACAAAGCCAGCACTTCGAGCACCAGCAGCAACAGCAACAGTAGCCGCAGCAGTATCCGCTCTCCTACGAGCCGTCGCAGCCCTTAACGGCGCAATATGCGCTTATGGTCGGTTGGCAGAGTGGTATCTTGGATAGAGGTGCCAATAGTTGGATCGCTCAAGATGGGGCGACAGCCTATATCAAGTAAACAATGCACGGCCCATACAACCTACGCCCTCTCTCCCCCGAGAAAGTCAAAACATACATTGGCGATGGTGCACCTGTGACACTAGAGTATGTAGGGAGCCTTGACCTTGTTTTAATATGCACGCAAGACGTTCACGTGACCTTGGAGAGTGTATTGTTTATTCCTGCAGTGTCAGTCAATTTGCGGTTACTCAACACTGTCCAGACGAACCAGGCGATAACCCTTAATGCCACAGATATCCACCTGATGGGTGGCCGTTTGACTTTCCCTATGGTCAGGGCAGGCTCGCGACTAAATGCTACCGGTCTTCCTCCCCCTCTCCCCCAGTCGCGTATGCTTGGCCGCCCGGCGTTGACGGCCATGCTAACCCCCCCCCCTCCTGCCCTCTATGCGCCGACGTCTTTGGCAATGCTGCCGGATAGAAGGCCGGCGTCATTGTCCATGCCACCGTCGCCAGGAGTGATGGTAGTGATATACCACCTAGAAGCTAGAGAGCTATCCCCGCCCTCCTCCCCCCCGTGTGCCAATGTCTGTGTTGATGCTACCGGTGACGACGGCAACGTCATTGCCCATGCCTATGTCGCCGGGGGCAATGGTTGCGGCATACGCCCTAGCAGCTAGAGAGCTAACTCCTCCCCCCCCCCCCCCGTGCGCCGATACCTGTGGTCATGCCGCTGGTGAGGACGCCGGCGTGGTTGCCCATGCCACCGTCGCCGGGGGTGATGGTAGCGACATACCCCCCAGTAGCGATGGGGTGACCCCCCCTCCGTCCCCCCCGTGCGCCCATGCCTGTGGTGATGCCGCCAGGGAGGACGCCGGCCTTATTTCCCATGCCACCGCCACCGGGGGTGATGGTAATGAGATATCCTGGAGTAGCGATGGAGGCTTTCCAGGCAGCTACAGAGCTAACCCCCCCTCCTCCCCCCCGTGCGCGATACCTGTGGTTATGCCGCCGGTGAGGACGCCGGCGTTATTGCACATGCCACCGTCGCCGGGTGTGATGGTAGTGAGGTATTCTGGAGTAGCGGTAGAGGTTTTCCCCCCTTTTTCCCCGCGTCGCTGCCTATTGCATCAGCACCATCGCCGACTAACCCCCCGGTAGAGATCCACCCCCCCCCTCCCTCCGCCTTTATCTCGGCGATTTCTGCTGCCGTGCTCGTCCCCGGCGTCCGACGTTTTAAGGAGGCGGACATCACCGTCTCCCGCGTGTGCAATGCCCACGCCCACGAGGGCCTTTACTGCGAAACGGCCAAGCAGCAGCACATCAAGCTGACGGGGAGCCTACTCACGTGCAGCGGGTGTGTTCAGACGAAGGATAGGCATGCGTCCGTGCCTACGGTGACTTCCTCTCGGATGACCAAACTCCTACAGCGCGTTTTCGTTGACCTTGCCGGGCCCAGAAAACTCGCGTCTGCCGGGGGAGCTCTGTACCTGATCCTGTTCAAAGACAACGCGACGCGCACGGGGTGGCTCTAACCCCTCAGGAGCAAGAGTGCGGTCGACGTAGCAGCAGCAACGGCGAAATTCCTGGCCGACGTCGGTGGCGCTGTCCTATGCTTCCGAACGGACAACGGCACCGATTTCGTCAACTCGCGAGGATTCGCAACGACATTACGACCCGCCATGATCACACGGGTGTCGACGGGTCGAAGAACAACGGCGTGGTCGAGCACGGGCTCGACCTGAATAAGGAAGGCGGCATGGCCGCCTGCCTTGAGGCCCCCAATCTGTTCCACGGGTATCTCCCGGACCTTCACCGTTTTTGGGTGGAAATGGTCATCTACATGAACGACTGCTTGAACACCACGGCGACCACGGCGAACGCTGGCCACAAGTCGCCGTACGAAGCTTACTTTGGGAGAGTGCCGCCGGCCAGCATCCTCGTATTCATGCAGCCCGGATTCCGCCGCGTACACCGCACCAACAAGTCCGAGCCCAAGGCCGAGCAATGCTTTTACCTCAACAGGGGGCGGAACCACCCGCGGGACTGCGTGAAGGTCCTCACGTCATCCGGTCTGACGAGCGACACGCGGGACATCACCTGGGAAGTGAAGTGGGTGCCGATCATCGCGGCTGCGCCGGACGCGGAGGTGGCAGCCGTACCGGAGACGTGGCACGCCGATCAGTACGTCAGATGCGTTC
>JBBMKB010112503.1:0-21026 GCA_037833945.1 Alaria marginata
ATCGATGTATCACACACAGCTTGCGAAGTGAGTTTCGACGAAATCCTCGATCTCACAGCTGGAGTGTTTTTTTTTTTAATTTTTTATAATATATATGGACTCCTTCGACAAGAAAGAGAAGTATGGGATCTTGATTAAATTCGGGGTCTTCCACACGAAATCATTTGCAATGTTTCCCTTCTGCAATCTTGTGTTGTGTGTACTCATTGAATCATTCATGGCCGTAGTCGAACGACCCCGTTTCTATGATTACCGGTCTATCGGGCTCCAAACGATCTCTGTTCACGATCGCTGGTGTTAGTAACAATCTAACGATCCCCCGATCCCTTTAAAAATCGTTGTCCGATTGGAATCGGTCGATCCAACGATCTCATTTTATCATAAGTGACCAACTGGAATTCAACGGTGTCCTTTTCATTACCAGTTACAGATCGGAATATAATAATGCAACGATCCCTTTATACGTTCGTTGGCCAATCGGAATCCAACGATCTTAGTTCTGTGATCGTTAGCCGATCCGAATGCAACGATTCAACAATCCCTTGCTTACGGTCATTGGCCGATCGGAATCCAACGATCGAACGATCCCATTTTCCGATCGTTGGACGATCGGATTGCAACGATCGAGCCATTCCGTCATACAGTCAATGACCGATCGTAATCCACCGATCCTTTCTTGACAGGCGTAGGCCGATTGGAATCCAACGTTCTCACGATCTCACCTTGACGATCGTTGGCCAATGGGAACCCAGCGGTCCTTTTCGGACGATCGTAAGCCGATTGCAATACAACGTTCTAACGATCCTTTCTTAACGATCGTTGCCCGATCGGATTCCAACGAGACCGTTTCTGCGATCGTTAGTCGATCGGAATGCAACGACTCAGCGATGACGTTCGACGAGCATTGGCCGATCGGGATCCAACGACCCAACCATTATTTTTTCTGATCGTTGGGCGATCGGAAATCGACGATCCAACGATCCCTGCATACAATCGTCCGTCGATCGGAGTTTAACCGTCGAGTTCTTATGGTCATCAGCCGGATTCGGACGATCCCTCCCTAACGATCGTCGGCTTAACGTACTATTCCTTCTTCCTTCATGATCGTTAGCCGATCAACATCCCACAACCCAACCACCAGTTTGGCCGATTATTGGCTGATCGGAACCTAACGACCCCCTCTCTACGATCGTAAGCCGATCTGAATACACGTATACAACGATCCTTCTTCCACAATCATCAGCCGGTCGTAATTCAACGATCGCTTTTTGAGGATGGTCGGCTGTTTGAAATTCAACGATCTAACGATTTCTTGTGCACCATAATAGGGCATGCCATTGTAAATAACCAAGAACGTCCATGGCACGTGCCATGGGAGTGAGCGATATTATAGAGGATGCCTCCGGCACGTCCCAAACCATACTCCAACACATGCAGAACCACAGTGGGTCGTGGCATGGGATGAACCATGATACGAGTTATTCTATCTTATTTTGATGCTTGCCCTCCGACAATGTGCAGCATGATCTTCAACGTTGATTACTCAAATAATTCCCGAAAGAAGAAAACCATACTATACACCATGCGCCAAACCGTCGGGAACTTTCCCGCGTGAGATACACAATGGAGTACACCATGGAATTGGATATGGTGCCATGGAATAAGACATTGTGGGATGCGCCATGGGACGTATCACTGGGTACGTCATCCATATATATTATCAACGCGATGCCCCATGAGAAATGCCATACGGCCTCCCATGGTAGCACACCGCGAATTCCCAGATCCCATGACATACCTTTCCCGTGGGATGTATCATGGGATAACCCACGACGCTTTCCATGGTATACCCCATTATCGTGTAAAATACGGCGGGTAGTGCCGTGATATAAACCATGATGGTACTGGCATACCTGGTACCCCATAGAAAGAATGCCCCATGAGATACACCATCGGATACTAAATGCCATACGAAACAGGCTATGATACTTACCCAGCGATACTACATTGGACGTGCCATGGAACACACCACTGAACGTACCACGGAACGTTGCCACACCTATGGAATGTACGGGTCCCACGAGACCAGGGTGCCTCATGGCATCCCGAAGTACGTACACTATGGGAGAGATGCATCCCTTGAGAATACACGAGGAGGTATACGTTAGGGCACGTTTTTTCTACGGCTTAAACAGCGGTGCACCACCATGGTATTATGTGATGGGGCATACCACGGAGCGCCATGGGTGATGCCCCAAGGTTCACCGTATGGGGCGTCAACTAATACGCAAGCGGTGCATTTGCCTCTCTCTCTGTCACATGATTATTAGAAATTCCATCACCATGTATGTATGTGCGTGTGTCCTAGGCATCTAGCCGTTATTTCACCCAGTCGACATCTAGTAAGACCGATATCCGTGCCGATTCTTCATCGCAAAGCGATGGAGTCATCCCACGGCAAGGGTGCAGCCAAAAGCTTCTGTTTTCCTAACATGAGGAACTCAAAACCTTACCCCAAACATGAAATCGAAGACATCCGTTTACGCAACCTGACGAACACTTCTATGCGCTACGAGTAGTGCTGAATCAAATACCAGGCATACTCGTTAAAATATCATGCGGGTAGTTCCTCACTTGAAGAGCTCAATCGTTCAGAAACGTTTGGCCCAAACAGTGCATCCCTCACCGTGGGATGACTCGTTGATACCAGCTGTGGGTCCCCAAACTACGTATATTATAAAAAATTAAAAGACACTCCAGCTGTGAGATCGAGGATTTCGTCGAAACTCACTTCGCAAGCTGTGTGTGATACATCGATCGCGCGTTTTACGGAGGGGTGTATATATATACAGGTACGATACATAGAACATAGACATATGATAAGTATTGGATGCGGGAAGAGGGACAGACACAGGGCACCAGACTACGAAACGTGCAGCCGAAGAAAGAGAAATGTAACGCAAAACACACAAGAGAACAAAAAAGGGGAACAGAGCGAGAAGCTAATAGCTACGGCATCAGAGTATACTAGCTAGAGTATACGGAAAGGCAAGAAGAGAAAAAAAACAAAACCTTCGAAGTATCAAGAACCAAGAACTTTCTTTGAAAAAGGATATTTGGTTCTACGAAAAAAAAGGGAGATCTTGGCGAAACGGTTGATGTATCGTGTCACCGTGTCCTGTTTTTGATGGATGGGTCTAATGCAGCCCCATTGGTCAATTCCATTGGCGAGTCCGTGTGGGGCTGGTGCTCTATCATACTCCTTCGCACACGCAGCGCTCCTGCCCCGGCCAGCAAAGGCGCCTTTCCCTCTCTCTTGTCCTGCCAAAGCGAGAGGCCATCTACTTCTTTTTCTGATTGATGATGATGAGGATACCCAGGATGAAGACTTTGGCCGTTGCCGCTCTGGTCTATGTGGTCACGTTTGTCGCCCTGCCCGGCAACCCGGGTGCCCAGGCAGAGTCCACCAGCTGCAACGATGCACCCGGCATGGAGGGATGCAACGACAAGAGCACCTCCTCCTCCTCCTCCTTCTCTTCTGACAAAGATGGGTATCCTATTCCGAAGAGCATGAAACTGATCAAGAGCGTTGTTTACGATGAGCCAACGGTGAGAGCGGTGTGTGAATTGCCATCCCGTGTCGTGCAGCATTCCACGAGTACAGACAGCCGCCCGTGGGGTTGTGACTCATTTTCCAGTTCTTCAGAACTGGAGGCAAGTTCTTGGAGAGATCCTACTTGTAATTAGTACGGAACAAAGTTTGGTGCTCAAAAAGCACCGTACATACTGGAGTAGTCTACATCCCCTGGTGCAGTACTGCTGTAAAATTATCATGAAAAACATCGAACCCAACACCATCGCTGCCTGAATTGTCGTTGTTCGGGTTGTGTCTCAACAAATCCCGCGCTCGTTAGATCCTCGCTCGTGACCTGTGCATATCTCTAGCGCGTGGGTAAGGTCCTGCGTGGTCTTGGGGTTTTGTTTCGGGAGCCGTGAGTGAAGTATGCTGGTAGTTTTTAGCTCGTTCCTCTACGTGTTTCGTGTGGCTTTGCTTTTTAGAGCACAGTACTGCTGTATTATACCGGGTACTGGGTACTGTGCTCCACTCTGGGCGTAAATATAAGGATGGTTTATTATTCAGACTAAACTTTGATCGGTCCCTGAACTTGCGTCGAGTTTGAAATTTACCAGGTAAGCCACAACACCAAGCGAAACAGACTCAAAGCACAGCAGCAGTGCTATCCTGCCATGTACTGCTGCGCTGCCGCTGTTGCAGTGCATTCAGCTGAAGCTATAGTCTATGTTGCTTAGGACCGCCTGACACTTCTTTGCGAAGACCGTCGTAGCTCGCATTATATTTACAAGGAATACAAGAGCGGTAACTAGGGTAACCTCTCTTTTGCTGCTCCCTGCCACGCGCTGGCCCTCCCTCCTCGGTTGTCCTACTGCAGTTCGTCGACGTCTACGATGAATTCCTGCTGGAATCTGACGACGTTATCGACACCACCAACCTGCACTTCACCGTTCACGAGGGAGCCACCCTCACCTATCGCGCACCGGCAGTGAAGATCGCGCGGGACGAGGTAAAGCGACCCCATTATTATGCCATGCAATTGCCGCAAAAAAAGAACGGCTGTGTTCAATTTTCGCATGCAGATGCCCCATTATTGCATATCGTCCTGTTGAACACCGCTAGGAGGGGAGGAGGGAAATATCTGGTATTCCTGCATGTCACAACGGTGCAGGGTTCTGTTGTTTTTTATTTCATTTCATACCAGCAAGTGTATACGTAGTTCGATCTTCTTGTTTTTTCTTTTTCGGACGTGTGCTACCATACCATAATAGGTGTAGCATTGTCTGGCTCAAAGGTGGTGGTTGACGGGGCTCGCTTACTGAGAAACAACTCAAGACGCGTGCTATCATAGAGGTAGCGCTTTTTGACCAAACTAGTTTCCGAATAACAAAGCTCCTTAGCCCAAAATCGTCGGAATGCCTATTTTGTTTTGCGAAATGATGTAGTTGTATATACCTGGTCCACGCGTTTGTTTGTCCATCGGATTGCGCTTTCAGTGTGTTCAAAATCAGTGTTTTGGTGGAGGTATAGAGCTCCGGAAGTGAGGACCCTCAGAGAGAAAATACTGTGCACCTCTACCACCGTAGCATGTGTCCCGATGTCGCCATATGAACTGTACCATTTGTGGCTTAATGCTATTATCAATTGTGTATGTAGGCCTTGGGATTGTTCATCGGGTTGCACTTCAAATCTCCTCACAGTCAGGTTTTGCGTAAGGTATAAAGGTCTTCAAGTGGGGAGCCCGAGGACGTTGTAGGGGCACCCCTACAATAGTAGCGGACATTTTCTCTCTGGATGCTTATCGTGTATGGTGACTTGTGCATGTTCCGATTTCTTCCCCCTGTATTCAGCACGTGTAGTGTGTCACTGCATGATCAAATATGTATGCTGAGCTTGCGATGTATCGTGTAAGCTGCTTCGCAGTTTGTGACCGCAGAGCTTGTAACTCTCTGCGATGAAGGCTCGGCAAGGACACCACCAGATGAACTAGGTCTTCATGCGTAGATAAAACAGTTTAATGCGAAACAAAGCACACACACAGGGCAGTATCAAGGCTACGCAGCGCTAAAACGATGGAATGAAATAGTGTTGCAACGACGAAAAGATGAGGGAAATGGGCTTTATGATCGTGGATCTTTTCGTTGGGGGTGTTGGGTTGACCCACCCTAGGGGTACCCCGGGCCGTACCTGCGTGGGGATCGTACCTCTTCATGATGGGCAGTTATACGACACCAAGTATGATATGTTTGTTATTGTATGTACTTCAGTGCAGAGATTTGTGAATTGCACCGAAAATACGTACCTGTCCTGTTTGGCCTTGGTACTGGCGGCGCGGAATGTACTGCCAGTATATGTACGTTGGTAGCATAATTGTACATGTCGAGCGCACCACCAGTAAATATGTTTTATCAAAATCATGATGCGTGTCGGGGCTCTGACTCTGTGATAAGAGCTGCAGAGTGGCACCGAGGTGTCTGTGAAGATCACTTGTGATGAGAAGAAAAGTGAAGATAGTTTGGAAAAAGGCGCTTGAGGCCAAAAGGTAGAAAACCACAGAAGAGAAGAAGAAAGTAGAAAGGAGAAGAAGAGTGAGGAGAAGTGAGGAGAAGTGAGGAGAGATATATGTGGGCGAGACCGTCACCTGATCATCTCGGGACAATGCCCATGCAACGGGTAGATGTACTCTATACGGGTTGTCGTGCTCGCCGACAGTCCCTCCTGTAGTAACGTTCCTTGCAATGTTTCCTGCAACGTTCCCCGGTACTTATGGTAGTAAGCTTGCTACAACTTATATATAATACAGCAGCAAGAAGGAGTAAACCAAGTCTCTCCGCATACTGCAATTCCCCGTATCTAGAATAAGGTACTTAGTGTACTCATTGATAGTGACTCCAAATCAACTAGATACTAGTGGACTGCAGAGTCCATATTTCAATACGCCCCCGTTGATGGGAAGTCAGTAGCTAGAGGAATCTGATACTTAAAATATTAAACACAAATCGTACGACATATTCAGACCTGTGCAGGAACAGCTAGAATATGAATATAATCGTGTCACTCAGAGAATCAAAATACGAATAGAACAACCTATTCAGACCTGTGTAGCAACAGCTGGCACTATGGAGGTAAACATGTCACTAAATACGCGTGGTGTAGTTACCAGCGAGAAATACTCTAGAAACGAAGCGCAAATCAGTCTGCTGGGTGTTCGACACGCCCCCTAAGTTGATATCTAGAGCTACATGAAACCGAAGAAAGAAGGAAACTGTGGACGCTCGTCCAGTGCAGCGACAATGCGTACTATTCAGCTTGTGTATGTACCTACGTATCCGAAAGAAAGTCTGCGAATACAGATAGTACGGAAATAGACTACGGGTGTAGTCGTATTACATAAACGATACTCGTGATGTCGTTTTGATGATCAGCGAGTTATATCCTACAAAAAGAAAGGGGAAGAAAGTATCTGCTGTACGTATACTGCGCCCCCTCAATTGAATCATAGAACAAAGAAGAAATCGAAGACAATCGAATAGAAATTGTGGACGTATGTGTCCAGCGCTGCACTGTAATGTGTATGTACTATACAACACTCAGTTTTGTGAACATATATGTATGCTTCACTTATTCAAACGACAGATTCTTCAAGGTCAAATAACAAACCTGCAATGTGGGTGTGCCACATACATGCAGTTTTGAGAGCAGGTACATACTACTGGGATATGATACGCGTACTCGAAAATAACGCCAAATATGTTCGAAACAACAGACCAGGTACCGACGTAAGAGTCGGGTATCACGTCAGTCATATGATCTTGTTGTATGATAGAGGACCATACAAACTGCAGCGGTAGTACAGTAGTACAGGAGTACTCGTTCGAATGCGAAATAGCTAAGCCAACAAAGAAGACGTTAAGAAACACCCCCGCTATAACGAAAACAAAGTAAGAAAAATGTAGCAACCTACCTCGGCTGTTCTGCTCCCTGCTGCGCTGTTGGCGGTTGTTGCTGTGGCTGCTTATTGTTGTTGGTGCTGGTGCTGCTGTCGTTGCTGCTGGTGCTGACGATCTTCGTTTCTCTGCTGTTGCTGAGCAGAAGAAGACACAAGTCTGATAGGTGTTGATGATGCTGTTGCACGTACGTATTGATGGTTATTGAAGCTGATGATGATGTTGATGGTGATAATGATGACAACGTAGAGCTGATAAGGAAATGAAGACCTGTTCTCTCGTAGTCGCCGCGCATTGGTGCTGGTCGTAGAGAGCAACTTGTCGGCTGTCGGCCTGGTTAAAATATGCGGTGCACTTAAACAAATTGCTCCCCGAAGAAGGAAGGCCACACAACATGTTCGAACACTCGATTCGTCGATAAAATGAAGCTTGGACCGGAGGTGGCATGAAAGCTGGTTCGTCGTAGTGTTGAAGACTTCACGAATCATGTAGCTAGTCCGAATTATGCTCGAGATTCCCTTGATCATATGCTTGGTGAAGCCTCTGGTGGGGTCGCTGCTGAGCTGGTGTTGTGTGAGCTGGCGGTTGGCGATAAACCCTTTTCTCGTTCTGGAACAATTGAAGCATGAAGCCCCAATTTCCGAGGAATTGCTTGGTGGGACGGAAGCTGCGTTCAATCGCGAACCATGCCATCAGGAACGCCCCTATTTGACGGTAGATATGTTGTCGTTGCGGTCGCTGGAGTGGTAGCTGCTGCTGTTGTAAATGGCGTTGCTTCAGCCCTGGCAGGTACTGCTGTTGTAGAAGTCGGCGTTCCAGCTATCGCAGGTACTTGTGTACCCCAAGTCCCGCAAGATGGGACGTATTCCCCCGCAAGACCACGGTGTATGTGTTGTCGATGGTGGTGCTGGCTGGAGCACTGCATTCGAAGATGACCTGGCCTTGTGGTAGACCAAAACGAGAGTAACGGCTAGTGCCGTGCATTTCCCCCCGCAGAACCGTTAACGTTCGTTTGTCGTATTGCTCGGTAAGATGCAGGTTGCACCAGGAAAGCTTCGGTGCAAGGTAGTTTTCCCTGTCTTTCTCATGTTGGAAAGCAATGCTGATTTCGATAACCTGGCTGCCTGCAGCTTGAGCTGGTCATTTCTGCTGTACGTACGTCGAGACGCCTCTTCGCTGGGAGCAAAGACCCGTGACGCATGTATAAGTTTGGGGAGATTTCTCCGTGATGGTAATTGCTTATCTTGCTGCTTGCGTGATATCTTGACAGGATTATAGACCTTGCTGTATGCGTAGTGCCGTGACAGCAGTTTAGCAACATACTTCTACGTATGAAAACGTGAAAACAGTTGCGAGAAGCGTAGTACTCCGTATCTGCGAATCTGACACGCGCCTTGCAGCGTGAAAGCGTCAAAGCCGATGCTGGAGAGAGCTCCGTTTGGGCTGTGGATGATTCCCCGTCGTTAGGCTGAGTAGCCGATTTGCCAACAACCTTGCTTGCACGTAGCAGCTTGTTAAGGTCTTTACGTCCGGTTCTGAAAAATTCATGAGGACAAATACTTGTACGCACTTCCTACTACGGGGTAGCTTGACGAAATTGTTTTAATGACGATTTCGCGCGTATCATAGCGCTAAACCGGACCCCCTACGTGCTATACGCGTGATAGCGCTAGCAGTGTCCTTACCTGCTTCGCGCACGGAGCGTGAAATCAGATTCCTTTCTCGAATACCAGGTATTCCTTACGCAGTCAATGTGATGCCTCTGTGTCGAAGCTGATCTTGGGGTTTTGAAGTATTTCCCAGAATTCCTCCGTGCTCAGGAAAATGCAGATCATTCTTCGAACTTCTCGGAAACGCGTGACGAACTCAGCGGGGAACGTTGCTCGGTGCCAGTCGATGGGTTTATCAATGGTCGAGGCTCACAACCTGTCAAAATAATGATGCGTGTGGAGGCTGTCACTCTGTGATACGAGCTGCAGAGTGGCACCGAAGTGTCTGTGGAGACCACTTGTGATAAGAAGAAAAGAGAAGATAGTTTGAAATAGGGGGCTTGAGGCCAAAAGTTAGAAAACCACAGAAGAGAAGAAGAAAGTAGAAAGCACAAGAAGAGTAAGGAGAAGTGAGGAGCGATCTACGTGGGTGAGACCGTCACCTGACCATCTCGGGACAGTGCCCATGCAACGGGTAGATGTACTCTATACTGGTTGTCGTGCTGGCCGACAGTCCGTCCTATTGTAATGTCCCTTGCAATGTTCCCTGCAACATCCCCCGGTTCTTATGGTAGTAAGCTATTCACAACTTGAATACAATACAGCAGCGAGAAGGAATAAACCAAGTCTTTCCGCATATTGTAATTCCCCGCATCTAGATTAAGATACTTAGTGTACTCATTGGTAGTGACTACAAATCAACTAGATACGAGTGGACTGCGGAGTCCATATTCCAATATGTTCAAGCTTTTCTACTGTCCACAAAACATCATGCCTGCACCATACAACATAACATGTGACACGTTTCATGAACCGTTTAACGAGGAAGCCATGAGAGGGGGGTGGGGGGCTGTGTGCATGATGAACGAGTTTTTGTCACCAGCTAGATTTGACCCAGCCAAGTTCCAAGCAGATCCACCACTCTTGCTGTTATATGTCTAGACCAATGTTTGACCGTGTTGCAATTGCTAGGGTACTGTAGTGAACAGGCGCACAGCCATTTTCCAGTCGAACCCTCTCACCAGCCGGGGGTGTGGTGGCTCGCGACCAAGGTACACTGAGGGAATCTAACTGGTTGATGATTTGCACAGTGGCGTGTTTTACTAACTGCATACACACTGGTATATCTTGATCAGCACCCCTTCGATTTACTGATGCGTGCTACGATGGAGGTAGCTCTTTTGGGCGAAGTGTTTTCTGAATGACGGAGCTCCTAAACCCAAAGTCGTCGGAAAGTCATTTTTGTTTTGCAATATCAATAGTGATATACCTAGGCCATACGTTTGGCCCTCGGGTTGGATTTTGAGTTTATTCAAAAAAGGTTTTTGGGTGGGGTGTAGAGCTTCCCAAGTGAGATAACATACCTCAAAAAGGAAAAAAGGGTGTTAGTATTGTAATGATTAAAGTAGCATGTGTCGGCTGTATTAATAGTGCCCACCTTCGTTCATTTTGAGTTGCCTTTAGTCTAGCCACACGTGACACGCCAAGCTACCAACCGCATGAACCCAAGTTTAAAATCGGTTACATGGCAGCAGACGGGATGATCATCAACTACTGTAGGAATAGGAATAGGAATAGGAGGAGGAGGAGTACAACTTTGTGGTTCAATCTCGCTCATGTCGGAGACGGTACCTACCTGCAGTTCAACAGATACCACATGATATATGCCTGGTATCAAACAAAACTTACTACTGCTGGAAATACTATTTCAAGATTCTGCCTGCTGGAGGAGCTGTGCTAACTTTAGCCATTCCTAACCACACGACTCCCCCCAATGACAGGAATCCACCTGGCCTCTGTTCGAGCTGTCGGGGAAGGTTGTTTTCGTGGCTACGGGTTCGGCCCCAGTTCTGCTTGATGGCAGTCTTGTAAGTTACATGTCGTGCTCTGCTTGTTTGAGCATCACCTAACGATTCTCCTTCGCCAACAGAACAAGCTTTCATTCGATCACTCCATTGCTGACAGTTCAGGTGGGTATTCCTGTAGATCTTCTACACTTACAATAATATACGCCGAATCCATTGTTACGCATTATTTAAGGTGTGCACTGTAGTACGAGTACAGCATTTTTTGTGGGAAAGCTAAAGGTTCCTTCTCACAGTTTGCCCCCTTGTGTACTAAGACAATCAGAACGACGGCAGGTGTTTCTGCTGCACTGTAATGTCGCCGTTGAATCGGCAGTGGTCGGAGAGGGGTGGGGATTCAGTGCCCGGTCGATAGGAACAGCTAACACACAGTCTGATGCTTGCTATGTTTAATCGTTTTTCTGTCTACGTGACGGCGAAGCGCAGAGAGACGAGAGCGACATCGTTGAGGTGACCGGCGATAATGCCGTGTTTATGCCCGATCCAGACAATGTCGTTCGGTATCACAGAAGCGGAATGACAGTTTCGAGGATGGGAGACGCAGCAGACCTGGTGAGTATGCATACGCGCCACAGTAGGTGCAACTTTGAGGCTTACATGGCCCCTGAGGTTTGAAGAACCCTAGTCTTCACCTAACACCTGACTCCGCGACAATGGCACGCCTAGTCCGAGAACCAAATCCATGGTCTAAGTGCACGGCGATTATTGATTGTACAGTAGACGCGTGCTATATATACTACTATTAGTATAGCAGTTTCTGGCATTTTGTTTGTTCTGAATGACGGGGCTCCTTCGCCCGAAATCGTCGGAATGTTAGCATCGTTTTGCAAAATGATTTTGTTGTATACCTACAGTAGTAGACCTTGGGTTTGTTCATCGGGTTGAACTGCCAGTTTACCCAAAATCAGTTCTTGCATGAGGTAGAGAGCTCTTTGAAGTGAACAGCCTCATAAACAGAACGGTGCACCTCTATACTTTCCTGCGTCTATTATGGTGAGCCCAAATGCATGGCATCTATGTCGAGTATTCCTCAGTTGAAAATTCCCGTCAGGCACAAGGACAGTTAGCCCAGACGTTCTACCACTATCGCAGCATGTGTCGCGAACAGACCAACGCCCAACGAAGGCTGGGAAGTGGGAGTATTTATAACGTGGTAAGTACAAACTGACCGCTCTGACTCTTGCAAAGCAATGCCACGGGGACAGTGGCTCAGCACATGAATGCATGGACGCGTTCGACGATAGAGGTAGCTCTTTTTGACGTTTTTATTATCTGGATGACGGGGCTCCTTACTCCAAAATCGTCGGAATGTCACTCTATTTTGCGATATGGTTTTTAGGTATAGATGGGCCACGAGTTTGTTCATCAGACCACACTTACTTTCAGTTTGCTCAAAACCAGGTGTTTGGTGCGGCATAGAGCTCTTCAAGTGAGGAGCTTCAGAAAACGAATGCTGCAACTCTATCGTAGAATGCGTCCATACATGTTCTAGGTATAAAAATATAAATAAGGAGTTAACAAGGATTACTCGATTAAAATCATACCAGGTAACTATGAAGGTATTTCTATCGCGTGTCGACGAAGATGCGTTCGATATGGATCCAGCCATGCATGCATCTATGTCCGGCTCTGCGTTAAAACTAACCTCGAACGCATGCAACTCATGACCAGACTATCCAGAGATTTACAACATACTATCCAGCCATGCATGCATCTATGTCCGGCTCTGCGTGAAAACTAACCTCGAACGCATGCAACTCATGACCAGACTATCCAGAGATTTACAACATGCGCGGTAGTGTGATGATGGTTCCGAAATGGTGGGCTGGATCCCTAAATTAATGGTACTACTGTGAACCATTGTACAACTACAGCCGTGGTACGCAGCTTTGAGTACAACGATTGCTATTATTATTTAATTTCATTAAAATGTACGGTTAAGAAGTAACCCCATTGTGGGTTTGCGCATCACGTACCCTGGTGCCTGGCATACTTCCGACCGGTAATATCACCCACTGACACGTTCTACGATAGAGGTAGCACTTTTTGGCGTTTTATTTTCTGGATGACGGAGCTCATTAACCCAAAATCGTCGGAATGTCCCACTATTTTGGCGATATGCTTTTTTTTGCGTAGACGGGCCACGGGTTTACTCATCGGATCGCGTTTTCAGTTTGCTCAAAATCAGTTTTTCGGTGAGGCATAGAGCTTCTCAGGTGAGGAGCTTCAGAAAAAACATGCTGCATCTCTATCGTAGAATGCGTCCACTGCGTTTTTTCTGTTAGCCCCTTGTCGATGTGGCACTCCAAAACAGACCGTCCGTTGCTTGGACCAACTGCAATTCAGGCTACCTTTCCTCGCTGACCTGTTCTCCCGGTTCACGCACACCCCTCTGCTGAATATCTCGGTTATGTAATGTATGGTCCGAGCGTGCAGGACGGCCAACGACGCGAAGAGGTCGACCTAAGCCCTGAGCTTAAAGCTTCCTTGGCGGCTATCCACGCCAAAGATCTCGCCGAGCCTGACGTTCCATCCTCGACCTTCGCTTCCTCCTACGCGTCCACCTCCTCTCCTTCTTCCACTCCTTCTCCTTCTTCGTCTTCGTCCTCCCCTACCTCCAAAGTGGTCAACAATGGTGACGAAGGTGACGTGTGCCTCGTGACTCCCTACTACGACACTCTGGAGGGACCGAGTTCTTGCCCCAATCCGGCATTCACTCGTGCAAACATAGACATAGCCGCCACCACTTTATCCGCAGACGACGAAAAAGAAGGAATCCATGCTACCGCCAGCGATGACTGCACGACAAATGACCACGGCACCAGCACCAACGCCGATTGCAACGGAGATACAAGCAGCAACACAAGCACTTCAGCTAGCGGCGACAGCAACAACCGTAGCGAGGGAACGGGCCATGAACGCAAACACGACAACGACGACCACAGCGACGACGACGACGACGACAACCACGACGACGACGAACACGACGATGCAAACAGTGGCAGCCACACCGGAGCCAAGCCGGAGCAGACGGAATCGATCCCTAAGCGGGTGCTCAAAGTGGGTGAAACGTTAACGGGATCCTTGACATCGTCGACAGGGAAGTCCGCCATATGGGCCGCTGAACACGGGTCGATCACATTCGGAAAGATCCCCGCCGATTCCTCGAATGAACCAGGCGTCGAGAAACTCGCAGGTGGTCGCCCGTCGATTTTAGTTGCTTCCGAATCTGGTCCGCTCGAGCGCGTGATCCAGGCCAGGGCTGCTCTGAGGAAGGAGCAGCTGGAGGGAGAAGCAGTGGCAGACGAGAGCAGATGCAAGGCGTGGGGCTGGGGGTGGATGCCTTGCCGCAATCAACTCCACGACGACGTCGAAAGGGCGAGAGGCCATGTTGGGGAAGTGGAAATGACACTCACAGACAGGGCAGGCGTGGTGAGTCATTGTTTGCTTTTATGGGACTATATACTGGTAAGCGACGCTACGAAAATGTATCTTGAACAGTGTCATGGCCTCGTCGGTTATCCTGATGCTGCCTAGACTGAATGACCCCCGAAGTGATGGGCGTGTGGTTTATGACGACGTGCCGGAGAGAGCCTGTGTGCAAACGGCAACACGATGCTGTCCTCCTATAGCTGTACAAAACAACTGTATCTAGTAAGACTGGTTGCTTGGGGAACTGACAGATGTGCAATAGTGTGTGCCTGTGGCTGACCCCACAAGTAAGTTGGACGTACTGATAGCTTTGATGTGTAAAACTTCGGCTTCGGACATGCAGAGACACGCTACGGTAAACCTGCACCATTTGGTTTATGAAGCTCCTCACTTGAGCAGCTCTATAACTCGTCCAGGACATACTTTAGAGTAAACTAAAAGCAAAATCCGATGACCAAACGGATGGCCTAGGTATAAAGCATGGTAACATATGGAAAAAAAAAACACGACATTCTGACGAAATTAGGTTAAGGAACCCGGCTATTCATAAACAAAAAGGCCAAAAACAAATCATACCTCCTTTATCGTAGCAAGCGTCGATGCAGTCGTAAGAATTGCCAGAATGACATCGCGGCGGCACTCCCTCACGCCTTGCCTCGTTGCGTCCTACCCCGACCTTTGACACAGGAGGTAACCATGGACGGTACACGCGTTGTGTCCAGATCCGGCCAATTCACAAGGGAGTGGATGAACCGCTTTCCTTGGAGGAGGAGCAAGAGCAACGAGTACGAGCTCCATGTCCAGGATAAGGGGATGGAAGTAAGGTTAGGGGAGAAGAAAATATGGGGGATCGACGCCGAGGACACAACGGGCTCAGCCATTTCATAGTTCTTACAATGGTAGTCCTTGCATTTATTTGGTGTGTATCATTCGGTCCCCGGAGGGGAGGGTAAAACAGTAAGCAGCGGGTGTATGGAGTGGGTTGTCTATGGAAGGTTGAAACCGAAGCGCTTGTTATTTTTGGTGTAGCGCGCCGGAAGTATCATACCGTAGTATTGAACCTCTACTCAAGTATGCGGCCTCACGTTTTGCAGCATGGTGTCTGTAGGGGTGGCCACGGCGACAAACCTGTTGGAGCAAGCAGTGCCGGGTAATTTGCACCCATCTGCGGGTCGACATCTCGAACCACAGCTCTTCTGTCACACGAGGCGGTGGAACTGTAGTGCAGCCCGCACCGCCCGTAATACGCTGTAATGGACTGCTCGGCCGCTTGTAGCAGCCGTAGGTTTGAGATGCCCTACTGCAGTAGTTCATACGATACGTGTGCGGCACAAAACCCCGAGGCCGAGTGACTTGGCTCACCACGGTTGTGGTGCGAGGGCTGCTGAGCCGTGGCAGTAGCGGTCACCTAGCGCTGGATTGCATGTTGGAAATGTACAACACTGGGGATGGGTGCCAGTTTCGGCAGCATGCCCCACAGTACAGCCTATTCTCCGCCGTTTTTCTTCTGGCGGCGTGTCTACACAAGCTCTGGAGGAAAGCTTGCATCGTATAGAGTCCTTCGATATAATGTGGCGCAGCGGACGATGTAGATTGGGTTCGTACAAGACAAATAAAAGTGTATCGTGACAAGCTGCTCAATGAAGGCTAAAACCGCTAAGCCCTTGGCGAATATCCTGAGGGTGGCGTTTGAATACTTGACCTGTCATTTACAATTATGATGTTCGTCGTGAACGACACGGGGGTGGCCGGGAACTCTGGACGGTTAAGCCCCGCTACAACGACGTGCAAAAGACGAAAATGAAAATGGCGTCTTCCTAGGTATATTTAGTGATACGATATGTTGGTATTGAAGGAATCACTGTCTACTATCTACTGTCAATACCAGCAGCAACGGCTGTGCATAGAAGTTTGAGCGACACGAATGTTACGACGTCATCGTCATCATCGTCGTCGTCCTCATCATCGTCGTCGTCAATATCATCATCATCATCATCATCACCATTACATTGGCCAAAGTAATCGTTATCCTCATCAACGTCGTCAGCATGAACAGCCCCATGTATATTACCATTGCGAGATGCACCATGGGGCGCATCACGAGACACGCCATCCAAATATATTATCATCGCGGTGCTCCATGAGATATGCAACACGGCCTCCCATGGTAGCACACCACTAGTTCCCATGGACCATTGCATACCTTTCCCGTGGGATACACCATGGGATGACGCAAGAATCGTTCCATAATATACCCCATTATCGTGTAAAATTCGGAGGATAGTGCCGTGATATGAACCATGGTGGTACTGGCATACCCCATGGAGAGAGAATGCCACATGCGATACACCGTCGGATACGACATACGAAACTGGCCATGAGACTTACCATACGATACTCCATGCGACGTGCCATGAAACACCCCGCGGGACGTACCATGGAACCTTACCACACCCATGGAATGTACGGGTCCCACAAGATCAGGGCGCCTCATGGCATCCCGAAGCGTACACTGCTGTGGGACAGATGCATCCCTTGAGAATACACGAGGAGATATACGTTGGGGGCATGGTTTTTCTACGGCTTTCACAGTGGTGCAAAATCATGGTATTATACGATGGGGCATACCACGGAGTGCCATGGGTGGTGCCACGGTTTACAACCCATGGGGCATCAAACTAATGCACAAGCCGTGCATTTGCCGCTCTGTCACAGGGCTGTTAGACATCCCATCACCATGTACCAGGTATTTATGTGGGCGTGTTCTAGACATGTACCTGGTAACCGTTATTTCACCCAGTCGACATCCAGCAAGGCGGGTGTCCTTGCCGATTCTTCATCGCAAAGCGATGGAGTCATCCCACGGTAGGGGTGCAGCCTAACATTTCTGTGTTCCTAACATTTGGAACTCAAAACCTCACCAGAAACATGAAATCGAAGACATCCAATCGCGCAACCTGACGAACACTTCTATGCATGCGCTAGTCCCTAAACAAGTATACTCGTAAAAATATCAAATCAACCGGTAGTTCCTCACATGAGGAGCTCAATCGGTCAGAAACATATGACCCAAACAGTGCAACCCCTGCCGTGGGATGACTCGATGATACCAGCTGTGGGGCCCCAAGCTCCGTACATGTACAGGTACGACACATAAAACATAGATGTATGCATTGGATGCGGGAAGAGGGACAGAGGCGAGCCACCAGACTACCAAAGGTGCAGCCGAAGAAAGAGAAGTGGACAGCAACGCAAACACAAAACAAAAAGAAGGAAAGAGCGAGAAGAAAATACGGTACCAGGGTATACGGAAAGACAGAAGGAAACAAAACAAAAAATACCCAGCATAAAAAACAAAGAATATTCTTGAAAACGAAAAAAAAAAAAAAAGGATACTGTATTTGGTTCTAAACGGCGGAGATCTTGGCGAAACGCTTGATCTATCGTGTCACCGTGTCCGGGTTTTGATGGATGGATCTCATGCAGCCCCATTGGCCATATTCTATTGGCGAGTCCATGTTCTGGGCTGGTGCTCTACTCCCTCGCACACGCAGCGCTCTTGCCCCGGCCAGCATAGGCGTCTTTCCCTCTCTCTTGACCTGCCAAAGCGAGAGGTCATCTGCTTCTTTTTCTGTTCGATGATGATGATGAGGATACCCAGGATGAGGACTTTGGCCGTTGCCGCTTTGTTCCGTGTCGCCACGTTTGTCACCCTGCACGACAACCCGGGTGCCCAGGCAGAGTCCACCAGCTGCAACGATGCACCCGGCATGGAGGGATGCAAAGACGAGAGCACCTCCTCCTCCTCCGCTTCCTCCTCTCCCGACAAAGATGGGTATCCTATTCCGAAGTCCATGAAGCTGATCAAGAGCGTTGTTTACGATGAGCCAACGGTGAGTGGTGTGTGAAATGTCATCTCGTGTCATGCAGCTTTCCACGAGTACAAGACAGCCGCTTGGGTTGAAACTCTTTTTTCCAATCCTTTAGAACTGGAGCCACGTTCTTTTTAGACATCCTACTTGGAATTAGTATGGAACAAAATTTGGTGCTCAAAAAGCACCGTACATACCGTAGTAAGCTTATACCTCCTGGTGCAGTACTGTAGAACTCTCATGACAAAAAACGAACCTAACACCATTGCTGGCTGAATCGTTGTTCGGGTTGTGGCTCCACCAATCCCGCGCTCGTCAGACCCTCGCCCTCAACCTGTGCATCTCTCTACCGCGCGGGTAAGGCCCTGCGGGGTCTTGGTTCGTTTTCGGGAGTCGTGTGGAAATGTTGGCTTTAGCTCGTTCCTCTTATGTCATGTGGCTTTGAGTTTTAGAGCTACACAGTACTGCTGTAGGGTACCAGGTACAGGGTACTCGCTCTGGACGTAAATGTAAGGATGGTTTATTCTTCATATTAAACTCTTATCGGTCCCTGAATTTACGTCGAGTTTGAAATTTACCAGGTAAGCCACAACACCAAGCGAAATAGACTCAAAGCACAGCAGTGCTATCCTGCCTTGTACTGCTGCGCTGCCGCTATTGCAGTGCATTCAGCTGGAGCTATGTGTTGCTCAGGACCGTGTGACAGTTCCTTGCGAAGACTGTCGTTGCTCGAAACACATTTTCAAGGAGTACAAGAGCAGTAACTCGTAGGGTGACCTCTCTTCTGCTGCTCCCTGCCACGCGCTGACCCTCCCTCCTCGGTTGTCCTACTGCAGTTCGTCGACGTCCACGATGACCTCCTGCTGGAATCTGATGACGTTATCGACACCACCAACCTGCACTTCACCGTGCACGAGGGAGCCACCCTCACATATCGTGCACCGGCAGTCAAGATCGCGCGGGACGAGGTAAAGCAAAGCCTTCATCATGCTAGGCAATTTCCGCAAACGATGAACGGCTGTGCTCAGTTGTCGCATGCAGATGCCCCATTGCCTACGTATCGCCCTGTTGAACACCGCCAGGAGGGGAGGAGGGAAATATCTGATATTCCTGCATGTCGCAACCGTTCCCGTTACGGTGCAGGCTTCGTTTGTTTTTTCTTTCACTTCATACCAGCAAGTGTATATTTCGATCTTGTTTGTCTTTCTTGTTCGGACGTGTGCCACCATACCGTAATAGGTGTAGCATTGTCTGGCTGACGGTTATGATTGACGGGGCTCGCTTACTGAGGAACAACCCAAGACGCGTGCTATCATAGAGGTAGCACTTTTTAGCCAAACTATTTTCCGAATAACCAGGCTCCTTAGCCCAAAATCGTCCGAATGCCATTACCTTTTTGCGAAATGATTGAGTTGTACACCTGGTCCACGGGTTGGTTTGTCCATCGGATTGCACTTTCAGTGTGTTCAAAATCAGTTTTTCGGTGAGGTATAGAGCTCCTCAAGTGAAGACCCTCAGAAGGCAAATACTAATGGTACACACCTCTACCGTAGCATGTATCCCAATGTCGTCGTGTGAACTGTACCATTTGTGGCTTAACGCTATCATCAATTGTGTATGTAGGCCTTGGGATTGTTCATCGGGTGGCATTTCCACCTTCCTCGAAGTCGGGTTTTGGGTAAAGTAAAAACGTTTTCAAGTGAGGAGCCTGGGGACGTTTTAGGGGTACCCCTATAGTAGCGGGCATTTTCTCTCCTGATGCGTATCTTGTATGGTGGCTTGTGTATGTTCTGCTTGTCTCCCCTGTATTCAGCACGTGTGTCGTTCATCGCATGATCAAATATGTATGCTGTGTTTGCGTGTAATCTGTCTCGTAGTTTGTGACCGCAGAGCTTGTAACTCTCTACGATCAAACCTCGGCAAGGACACCACCAGATGCATTCGATCTTCATGCGTAGAGCGAACAGTTTAATGCGAAAAAAAGCACACACACAGGGCAGTATCGAGGCTACGCAGCGCTAAAAGGATGGAATAAAATAGTGTTGCAACGATGAAAAGAGGGGGGAAATGGGCTTTATCATCGTGGATCTTTTCGTTGGGGGTGTTGAGTTGACCCACCCTAGGGGTACCCCGGCTCGTACCTGCGTGGGGTTCATACCTCTTCATGATGGGCATTTAGATGATACCAAGTGTGATATGTCTATTGTGGCATGTAATGTAGTGCACAGATATGAAGTGTACAGAAAATACGTACCGGTCATCATGTTTGGCCTTGATACTGGCGCGGAATGTACTGCCAGTATATGTAAATTGGCAGTGCACTTGTACACCAGTGTAACTATGTTCAAGGTTTGCTGCTGTCCCCAAACCATCATGCCGGTACCATACAACATAACACGTGACAAGTTCAGAGTCATCCCGCGGTAGGGGTTGCACGTTTTGGGCCAAACGTTGATGACCGGCCGAGCTCCTCAAGTGAGGAATTACCGTTTAGGGTGATACGTTGTACGAGTATATTGTTTTAGGACTAGCGCATAGAAATGTTGGTTGGGTTGCGCGAACGAACGTCGTTAAAGTCAGTCATGTTTCGGGTGAGATATTGAGCTCCTAAAGTTGATGACCGGCCG
>JBBMKB010112614.1:0-21025 GCA_037833945.1 Alaria marginata
AGTATCACACGCAGCTTGCAAAGCTGAGTTTCGACGAAATTCCCTTTTTATCGATCTCACAGCTGAAGTGTGTTTTTCATTTTCCTTTATATATATTATCTTGCCTTCGTGGGTTTTTGGTTTCCCACCATCGCTGAGCAGGGAACGCAACCCGAGTAGCTTGAAGCCGGTTCGTTGATATTTCCCGGCCTCCTTCGGTTTGATTTCCCACCTACGCCGTATAGGGAACGCAACCCGAATAATTTGAAGCCTAGTCATAGATATACGCGAATGCGTTAGTTTAGTTAGCTCAGCCGCCGATCGTATAGTGTTTGCCCTTGCCTCCTTGGGTTGGTATCACACGCTATTAAATAGTATCATGGATCCCTTGTCGCGACATGAACATCACTTTCGTTGTGCATAATCGTATGAACGTCGCTTCATTTTGGATGATCTCATGGACATCAACCACTGCCTTGTGGATAATATGCGGTGTATCATGTGACTCCACCGAACTTCACGGCCTCTTGCGATGGGCCGCCAACTCATCCATATGAACCATCATAGCCGAGTAGGGAACGCACGGCGAGTAACTTGAAGAAGTTATGCCTCCTAGGAGTTGGTGTCCCACCAACGCCAACGCCGCGTAGGGAACGCTAACCGCATAACTTGAATCTCGTGCGTGTGTGTTTCCTTGCCTTCTTGGAGCTGTTTCAAAATATAGACTAACAGCGGATCGATCAGTGGACCCTTTCCCGCATGGCGATCGCTTCATTCTGAATAAAATGTGTGGTGTTTGTATCAAAAACGGCGCTAATGGTGGGCTCCTCCTCGCATGAACATCGTTCCATTCCGGATGGTGTGTGGTGTAGCGGCGCTAATGGGTCCCATTCTGCTTGAAAATCGTTTAATGCTGAACATGATGTGCGGTGTTTTATGTGCCGCCAATATCGCACAAGTCGTGGCCTATCATATCGATAGGACAATAATGCCCCCCCGCAGTGCCAACGAAGGCCGGGCAAATTTGAGGAATATCGACAGGACAATAATGCCCCCCCGCAGTGCCAACGAAGGCCGGGAAAATTTGATGAGGGATCGCCTGCCCCCCCCCCTCCCCCGATGGCCAAACAGGAATGACATAAGCTAAGCGATTTTTGAATGACTACATGGGAGAAACGTACTGAGCGCCCAAAGGTTGAAGGTGTCTCGAATAGTAGTAGGAACGGTGCTTCGTCTCGAAAGGGATGCGCGGTCAATGGTTAACTGATTAAGGCAAGCAACAAATGATTACCCCTCCCCCCCCCCCTCTATCCCTCTATAGACAAACACACACAACATATCGCAACATGAGGCCAACATCTACCGATAGTGTAGCCGGACAACATTGTCCACCAGTGTAGCCCACTATGGTGACCAATCGCTAGATTTCGGGAAACCGAGCGAATGTGAGAACATCATCATCATCATCATCATCATCATCATCCTCCTCCTCCTCATCCTCCTCATCATCGTTCTCATCATCATCACCTTCATCTTGATAGTCATTATTATCATGACCCTTAATACCATCATCATCGTCATCATCGTTATCATCATCCTCATCATCATCATCGTCATCATCATCGTCATCGTCACCGTCGTTATCGTTGTCATCATTATTCTTATAATCATGATTATCCCTTTAACCTTGGCTTTATATTGACAGGGGGTTGGTTTTGTTCATCGACGAGGCGGAAGCTTTCTTGGGCAAGAGGTCTAGCGCTAGCATGTCTGAGGACACCAGAAACGCCCTGAATGCCTTACTCTACAACACGGGTTCGGCCAGCCACCGGCTGATGATGGTATTGGCTACCAACAGGGCAGAGGTAAGGAAAACACATGTGTATTGATATATTAACAGCAATGGTCCCTCGATAGTGCCGGTTCAGTAGTGCCGGTCCCCCGCTATAGTGCCTGTTAAATCGCTCGGCACAGATGGGAATATCAAATGGTAGTAGTATGCGAAATAGTGCCGGTTGCCGCTATAGTGCCGGTACTTACGGCTGGCACATACCGGCCCTATAGAGGGACCCCTACTACTGTAGAAGGGATGAGCCATGCTGCGGAAGGGGTGAGCCTCATTTTTTTCTGAAACGACTTCGACAAAAAAAAACGAAAGAAAGTGCAACTCGACGGACGATGGGCAGTCCCATGGCCACGAAAAATATTTCAAAACGCGAACGGCATTCCAGTGATGCTGGAATACCATACATATTCTCCTATTAATAATAGCTTCGGAAGAGGTGTAAGAGTGATCGTGATAGTGATAGTGATGGTGTTTTACTGTAACGCCAATTGTTTTATTTTTTTGGTACATGAGACACATGCTACGATAGAGGTGCGCCCATTTTTTTCTGGAGATCCTGACTTTAGGGCGTTCTGAACCTCATCCACGATAAAGCTGGTTTTGAGTAAACTGAAAGTGCAACCCGATGAACAAACCCATATGGCCTAGGTATACAAAACAAATCGGACTGAAAAACAAGGAGTTTCCGACGATTTTGGGTTAAGAAGCCCCGTCATTCAGAAAAAAAAGCCAAAAAGTGCTACCTCTACCGTAGCACCCGTCATGAAGAGCTCTATACCTCACCCAAAGGGCTCTTCTGTTTGAGGAAACTGAAAGTGTTAACCGATGATCCAACCCATGGCCTATTACTATGTACGCTAACAAATAGCAGTCCAAAAATAAGAATGGCATTCCGACGATTTTCGGTCAAGGAGAGCCACCATTCAGAAAATAGTGTGTCCAAAAAGTGCTATTAATAGTATCCATAGGATAGTAGCACGCGTCTTGCTCAGTTTAACAGTTGAGGGGTCTCGTTAGTCAGAAACACTTTCCCCAAAAAACGCTACCTCTATCTTAGCAAGTGCAGAATAGTTCCACAGACCAAAGGCAAGGACTAATAGCATAAATAAAGATGATCCTTTGAGATTCGATTGGATGTAGCGTTGGTGAGGTGTTGACAGAGTTGTTCATACGGGGACGTGCATCATTGGTCTATGTTTTCGTCAGGCTTTTGAGGTCGGATTCGTAACATCTTGCTTGTCTTATAATACGTTATTTGATTATGGGTATCCTTTGTACATTGAGTGTATGACTGGAACAAACGCTACACATTTTCAGATGGCAAATCCAATAATATTGAATAATAATAATAAAATATAATATGTCAGCAGTAGAAGCAACATGTTTCTTGAAGCCGCAACAAGCATCACCGAAGTGCCGGGGATGATAGATTGTCGTGTTACCCAACGTCCAAGGCATCCCACATTCACTATGGAGCTAGCGTTCAGCTGACGTAGTAATCGGGCTTACTCGCAATATCACAGCTTCAGATTTTCACGAACAGAGCTCTCAGGCTTGAAACCGCGGTTAGAGTATGCTAAAACATCCCGAAGCGTCACATCTAGCTAGTCAGATCGCTTCGAAAGCGGAAAATCAATGATTGTGTCACCCCCACCATTAATACTACAAATGTAACCCCCGACCAAGCAGTGTTCCGCGCTGGAATTAATAGTTAAAGTCTACCGCTTTATCGTTGGCTCCGTTATCAAGGCGGTTTGAGGACCCGGGTGGGTTAGGGTCCGCTTAAGTAGACCGAAACGTGCTCTCTGCCACCACGTCGTTATATCCGCTACCATGACGGCGTTAAGGACCTGGATAGACATTGATAGCTTAAGTAGCCCGAAAGGTGCTCTCTTCCACCAGTTCCGCTACCACCACGAGTTTTAAAGACTTGGGTGGGTTAGAGTAAGCCAAAGCAGCCCGAACCGTGGTGTCTGCCGCCAATACGCTACCATCGCCGGTGTTACAGCGTTTTTGAGAACCTGGATGGGTTAGAGGAGGCTAAAATAGCCCGAAACATGCTCCCTTCAGCCATTTCTATACCGTTTCCCTCGAATGTGAAAATGAAGTAACCATTTCGCTCCCACCCTACTATACACATGTAATCCTCCAACCAAGCAGTGCTTCATGCTGTAATTAGTATCTGCCACCACAAATCCGCCACCGCTATATAATCACGTTTTTTTAGGACCTGGATGAAGCCGTCTTGGACCGTATGGACGATTCGCTGCTCTTCCCCATTCCGGACAGGAAGGCTAGAGGACAGTTGCTCGTACAGGTACGAATGTGACATATTACCGGCCTTCTGACAAGCAATCGAGATACCACTCTGACCTGAAACACAAGCACCGATAGTTATTACTAATATGAGTGCATATAAGGTGACTATATGTTAGGCCAGAGAGGTATTGATTTTAGGCTGTTAAATATATTTTGATTTGAGACAAGAGTGTGTCCTACCAGGTACACTATTTTGAGTAAAACAGCTATCGAATTTATTATATCCCCCTCATTTTTGGGCTACGTTTGTTGTGGAGTTGTTTCTTATGCTTTCTTATTACACGGCCGGTAGTGTAGTCGCACGATGATTGCCTCTACCGTCCATGCACGCCCGATTGTGGATATCGTCGCCCTCTATCATAAAAAATGCAATGTCTTGAAACAGTACGAACTAATACAATTCACCCCCAACCCCGCCCCCTATATATTATCATGACCTAGGTATAGAATATGGTCGCCCACGAAGGCGGAAATCAATAAACGTCGTGAACTAGTATGAACGTATGCAGTCTCCTTCCCCACACTACTACCAATATATCCATCCATGTCGAAAGGTAAACGAAGTAAATGTTTAGTGTGTTGGCGCGGTGTGGAGTAGTTAGGGGGCATTCTGGATCAATCCCCGTGTTTCCTAAGTAGAAGTGCATTCCCAGCTCCATGTGTGACCATTCAGAACAACACACCTGAAATATGGCGGAAGCGGGCAAAACCCTCAACCGCACCTGCGTATGGTGTAGCAGCAACGCCCGTAATGTTTTCAACGACCAACGTTCGCTGGGGCGTTGGCCTGTGGGTTGCTCCTCGCCATGTTTCAGGTACCTGGTATGTTTTCCTTCGACAGTTAACGTTTCGAGGGACATCGTAGCTTCACGTCGACGACTTCCACAACGGCAGCATACATATATATATCGTACGCTGTAGTTGTGATCGAGCGACGTATGTATAAGAAGTACCGATGTATTTCCCTCTCTCGACGCTAGATGTACGCCGTTGCCGCACCGTAACCACAGAGCTATCAGCCAGAGCACGGAGCAGCGCTGACTAAAGGGATGCCAACCCTTGGGTAACGTCTGAGGTCCGGGATATACAGCTCCAAACGGACCACAGATGGTGTTTAGACTAGATGTACGCCATAACCACTGAGCTATCAATCAGCGCTGACTAATAGCTCAGTGCTTATGGTCTACATATATTATTGCATACGATGTAAATACATTATCATGTTTATCTTCTCGCGCTGTTGCCCTATTGCGCCGAGAGCTTCCACGCCTGGCTGTCTTGTCTTTTTAGTATTCATGGTCAATTTAGGTGCCAGTGCGGGCCCGAAATGAGCGTTCGATGTGTTATCAAATTTTCTAAGCACACTGATTGGCAGTATGCTGTGCCGCCTCTCTTACCGTGCGTTGACTTTTCCACGACCCTTTCCGTCAAACGTTAAAACCAATCTCAGTATTTCACAAAGTACTGCGCGGCCGACCGCTCCAACGGCAAGGGCAGCGTACACAGCGGCAAGCGGCGGGGACTACTGGACACTCTGGCTTCATGGTGGCGAGGAGCGGCGACGGAAGGGCTGATGCTCGGTGCAGGGGTGGATGAAGCGCTGGTTAGGGGACTCGCTGACGAAATTGAAGGCTTCAGCGGCAGAGAGGTCTGATTTGGACTTTTGTGCTACATTTTATCTTGCAATTCGTGCCCTTGTTCCCCTGTGTGGTTTTCATTTTGTTTGATTTGTTCTTGTTTTGCGTATGGCCTTGTTCATTCTGTGGGGTGGTGTGTTGCGCTTTGACTGCGCTTTGATTATTCCATGTGTGAGTTATTGCCAACGAATGGCTCCGAAGTACACCGTCAACCGCATAGGATCATCGTTTAGCTCGCCGTGATAATGTACACTGGAACATACAAACCCGCTATCAAACTCCCCTACCCATTTGAAATTATTTTGGGCACAACCCATGACCAAGCACATCAACCCTACAGTAATAGTGTCGTTTTGCATCGTTCAGCAACCAGTCAAATGTGTTATATTGCATTACATCTCGACCGCCGAGAAAACGTTCCACACACCAGACAGATCATTGTATAGAGCATCTAGATCGTAGATCCGCCGTTATGCCATTATGGCATATTGTACACAGGATCTGTGTAGTACAGATCCAACCCAGAACGGGCGTGCTAGGTAGGACAGATTGTACGGCTCCAACCCTGCAACATGATATATAGGTCATGCCAACCACAAAGACCAGGTAAATATCTCCCCTGAATGACATACCTGGTTGATCACAAACGAGGACCGGATCTGCCCGACTTGCTAAAGGTTCGTGCACAGCCACACCACGCATCTCAACCTAATGGTATACTATAGTATCTGTGGTATCTGTGGCAAGGTGACACGCTGTCGCCCTTTCCGACAGGTGGCGAAGCTGATGCTGGCCGTGCAAAGCTGTGCCTACGGATCCGAGGACGGAGTGCTGACCGCCGACATGCTCAAGAAGGTATGGTACAGAACACCCCAGTAGCCTGGCCAGGCAAATACGATATCAGGATACGTACACTTGTGGCTGTCTCTCACCTGGAAACTGGTATTGTATGAGCTCGAGTGGAATACTGCCATGGCGACGCTCGTGAGATATATCTGCAGAATCGCTTCATGGTTCCAATATTCCAGTACGGTATTGTTGAAACATTGAACATCGGCTGATTCATCAAACGCTTTCACCTCAAGGTGACTGGTAAATGGTGATGGCATGTATGACGGTTGACACGCGCGTGGAGTTGGAGTTTCTTCTGCGTTCGGATTTCATTGGGAGTGTTTCACATGTATCACACTTCGAACTACGTGGAGTAGGCGTTCCCGTCATGGGATCCGTTTTTTTTTTTAAAGCCCCACGGGAGTATCCCACAAGAATTTGATGGGACACACTGCCATGGGATACCCATGAGAGTCCCATGAGAGACCCATGGGAAACCTATGGGGGGGTCCATGAGTAGCTATCCGTGGGAGACCCATGGAAGACTCAAGGGAGAACCATGGGAGACCCGTGGGAGATCCATGGGAGGCCCACGGGAGTGCCCTACGAGAGCCCCACGGGACACCCTTCCGTAGGAAACCCATGAGAAACCATCCGATACCCATGAGAGGCCCATGAGGGGCCCATGGGGAATCCATGGGTGACCCATGAGCGACCCATGGGCAACCCATGAGCGACCCATGGGTCAGCGCTACTAACCCATGGGTGATCCATGGGCAACCCATGGGACAGCATTCTATACCTATGAGTGACCCATGGGTGATCCATGAGTGATCCATCAGCGACCCATGGGCGACCTATGTGGGCGACCAATGGGCAAGCGCAATACACCAATGGGTGACCCACGCACAGTACTGTAAACCCCAAAGAATAGACTGACAATGTACGTGGTGTGGATGTATATACACAGTTCGTCATATTTCTTGACATTTGTTTTCATACTGCTGTCACGGGTCACCAATCGTAGACCCGTGGATCACCCACGGTAGGCCCATAGGGTAGCACAAAAACCCAAGGGCGACTCATGGGCGACCCACAGGCGACCCATGGGGGCAGAACTACAGACTCATGAAGGACCCATAGGTGACCCATGGGTGATTCGTGGACCAGCACTGGCCCATGGTCCATCCATAGTTGAACCATGGGCGGGAGACCGGTGGGAAAGCGCTTTAAACCCGTGGCGGACCCATGGGTGACCTATGGATGACCCATGGGCCGGTACATCAAGCTCATGGGTGACCCACGGGTGACCCATGGGACAGTACTTCACACCTATGGGCGACCCATGGACTGCCCACGGGAAACCCATGGGCTAACACTACAAACCCATCGTTGACCAACCACCCATGAGCGATCCGTGGATTAGCAATGTCAAGTCATGGGTGATCCATGGGTGACCCATTGGCGACCGCTGGGCGATCCGTGGGCGACCCATGGGCGCCCGACGGGCCAGCACTGCAAACTCAAGGGGTGACCCGTGCGCCACCTATGGGACAGCGATATATACCCATGCGTGACCCACGGACTAACACCCTCAAGTCATGGGTGCCCCATGGGCGACCCATGGGAAATTTACGATGGTCTATGGGTCACCCATGAATATGTACTACGGGTCACCCATAAAACATAACACATAACACATAACACCTGTACGCTGGCCCATGGGTCACCCATGAGTTGTGTTGGAGTACTAGCCCATAGGTAGGTCGTCGAGGTCGCCCATAGATCGTCCAGGTTGCCAATAGGTCGCCCATGGGTTTGAAAGACTTGCCCATGGGTCACCCATTGGTCGCCCATGAGCTGCGCGCGGTTCGCCCACGCGTGTATAGTGCTGGCCGCTGAGTCGCCCAGGGGTTGTCCACGGGTGACCCACGACTTGGTAGCGCTGGCCCATGGGTTGTCCATCGGTTTATGGCCATGGATCGCCCATGGGTTACCCATGAGGTTTTAGTACGTACTGTACTAGCCCATGGGTCGCAGATGGATCGCCAATGGGTTTGCAGTTCTGACCCGTGGGCTGCCTTCGGGTCACCCACGGATGTATAGTATTGGCCGACGGGCCGCCGATGGGCCGCCGATGGGTCGCCGATGAGTCGCCCATGCACTTACTGTACTAGCCCATGGGTCGCCCACGGGTTTGAAATGCCGCCTCATGGGTCACTCATGGGTTGCCCATGGGTCGCCCATGGATTACCCATGAGTCACCCATGGCTTGATAGTGCTGACCCATGGGTCGCACATAGGCCACCCATGAGTTTGAAGTATCGGCGCATGGGTCGCACATGGGTCACCCACGGGTTTACGTACTGATCTATGGGTCACCCAATACTTCCTGCTGGTAGTCCATGGGTCACCCATGGGTCTCTCATGGGTTACCCGTGGGTCTACCGCGAGGATGCTGCAGTAGGTCTCTGATGGACCTTTCCTGGAACACCTATGGAATACCCACTAAAGACGCTCCAACCGATACACACATTGAAGTAACACAATGCCGTCCCTATCTGTCCTGGGGCGCCTCTTTCAAAGCTACAGAGCCGTAGTTTTACGACAGGGAGCTTCCTACAGCTTACTCCGCGCCGATACGTAGAGACCCTCCTTGTAGACCTGGTTCGGGCAGGCACCGTACGTGTGCTAAGATTGGGGTGCACACAATATGCTTTAGGCTCCTCGTTTGAGGAAGTCCATACTGTCATACTGGAGCCTAAACCTGACCACAATCTGGCAAACCGCGAAAGGGCAAACCGATGAGCAAGTCTACGGCCTATGTATATACGAAGTAGATATGCAACAAACTTGCAAAGATGAGTATCGACTATTAATTTGTTCGAACTCACAGCTGACGTATTTGAAATAATGTTTATAAATAAAAATACTTAAAAACCCGTAGAAAATAGGCCTGAACTGCCCGCCGGTCCGAAACAGTTTGGTAAAAAAATGCTGCCCTTGTCGTAGCCCTTGTAATATAACACCATCGTACTACGTCCTTGGACCGCCTTGCTGCCCTTGTAACCTCGTATCGTCGTATTCCGTCCTTGGACCACCTTGCTGCAACATCGGCATTATTACATACAGGTGGTCTCTCGAAAAGCAAGGGAGCACCAAACCAAGGCAGAGATGAGGGCATCATGCGCGTGAGGAACTGCAATCGTGCGTCATGGCAGGGATTTCTGCGAAGGCACTTTGGCATGCATCGGGAACAGACCAATACCGTCGGACCAGAAAGGCGAACGCCGTCTGACCTGAAGACGAACACCGTCGAACCAACAGACGAACACCGCCGAACCAGGCTAGAGCACTTGAGCATGACACGGTCTCCAAAACATTAGGAGAGGAGCTGATGCTGACGTAGTATAGACACGATGTCCAGAACACGAGGAGGGGGGCTGATGCTGTGGTAGTATGACAAGATGTTCGAAATATGAGGAGAGGAACTGATGTTGTGGAAGCCCAAGTGGTCTTTCTCGATGATGAACATGTTCTAGCTTTGCATGTACCACGGGTATGGGCGACATCCCACCTCAAGTAAACATACATATGGTATGGTATATGGTGCGAATAAGGCCGGGGTCAGTGCTTAAGGGGGGGGGGTGATCAGTACCATTAGTGGTCGTCTGCAGGATGATTAACCACAAAATTCCGTCGCCTCTAGAACAGGCTGTTGATTTCGCTGTTTTTGCGTAGAGGGGCAGCTGAGGTTTAACCGAGGTCTGTGTGTCAGTGCCTCGACCGTGTAGGCACCGCTCTATTGATTTTGTTGTTTTTCTTTTGGAGTGACACCTGAGGTTTGGTCGTGACCTGTGCTATCAGTGTCCCGACCTGCGGGGTTTGGGTTTCGAATGTCGTCCCGACGGCGGCGACGTCATTGACACATAATATTTCTGACAGGCATACCAAGCAAGCCATCTCACAGGAAACCAAGCCCTGAAGGAGTCTTCGATAGAGGTAGAACCTAACATTCATGAGGCTTTTACGCGTGAGGACCCCTCCACAGGTAGCTCACCCAAGCACCGACCTTGCGAAAACAAGTGAAAGGGACCTACAAGCGCGTAGCTTATGTAACGATTGTTTAGTAGAACGCAACCGATATTCCAACAGTATTGGGCACAAGAATCTAATTACTCTGGTACTAAAGCAGACAACATGTGCTACGGTAGAGGTAGCACTTTTGGGCCACAATGTTTCCGACGACGGGGCTCATAACCTATTACCTGATCAACTACCCAATATTGTCCGAATCCCAACCATGTTGTTTTTGGATGGTTTTCGTTTGAACATGGGTTTGTTTATCGGGTTGCGCTTCTACTATTTGTCAAAATCACTTTTTGGGTGAAGTAAAAGAGCTCCTCAATTGAGTTGCCTCCGACAAGGTAGGCTCTACCTCTATCGTCGCATGGGCCAATAACAATTGAGGGGTCCCGCCCGTCAGCATTATTTCAAACGAAAAGTGCTAACCCTATAGCGGTACGGGTCCTACACACCCTTATCTTGCACAGTGTCGGAGAATCTACGGCCATGTGATGTGTAGTGTCGGACATCGCATTATTACTTGTAGGAGCGTGCTATTAGCAGTGGCTATGCTGAATGGAGTGAATATTGTAGAAACATACTTATTTTGTTCTGTTGGCGACGACGGGTGAAAGCGACGGGTAAATCCTCGACGTCGCTTTTCTTTGGAATGTTGGAGATGAGGCCAAATTATCGACAACCTTGCTTTGTGTGTCGTGGCATTCGAGGAGTGTGCGGCACCGATGTTTACCAGGTATAGCACACCCACGGGAAAGGTCCTAGAATGTTATCCTACGCTGCGTGCTCGTGTTCAGCGCATGACAGACCGCCCGCATCTAAACTGCTATCGCTCTCGGAGATAGGCTAACTCGCTCTATTAACGGAGCTTTTCACAAGCTAAACTTGTACCGGTACAAGGTACCCAGTACTAGCAGGTGGCTATCATCGTATGAAGAGTAAGCGGGCGCTAGTACCTATTAACAGAGCCACGAACGGATATGTTGTGCGCACTTTCTCCTCGACTACTACAGTACCACTATTCCCACTACTACCACTTTTAACAGTAGTTAGCGCGAAGTTTAATTTCAACGCTTAGCCCCTGTGACAACTGCAATTTTTTCTCATTCTTACCTCAAGTGATCTGTCCCAAAAATACGGGCTGCAGTTTTTAATGGGTTGACGTAGGGTTGACGTAGTGTCAAACGACGTCTACCTGCATGCGCTTCAAACCGACCCCCCCGCAGAAGTATGCGTATTTTCTTGCGTTTTACATCCCAAACGACGAGTAGATAACACCCTGGCGAGCCGCACCAGGTTTGTTTGATAGTTATGGCGTCGTGGACCCATAACAATGTGCGTTTGACGTGGCGATCCTGGCTGTTTAGGGTCGAAAACGAATACACCCACAGGCAGCGATATGTTGTAGAACACGCTTCGCTCAAACAAATATTGGTTATTCGACAAGGTGTGGTCTTGCACTATTATTGGACTATGATAAGGTCGCAAATATGTTGTCGACCTGTACTTGGTCACAGATTAGATGCGACGGCTGTCTGATGGTAAAAATATGAACCACTCCACACATCCGGCAGAAAATAATCTAGACCATCTACAACAACAACAACAACAGTAGATTATATTATTTTGTCTGCCGTTAAGAGGTGGTGTGCAAGATATGTATTTGTAGAGTACATATCCAACCCAGGAATCACGTGCTAGATGATGCAGATCGATTGTACAGATTTTCCCTGAAAGATCTAGATCATCAAGTGGGGATCGGTGATCCGTCGGACATGTGAACGTTTCAATAGATTTTAACGGAAACAACATGTACATTGTTCGGATGTCAGGCCCATCCCGAGCGACAACACAATACAAGAAGACGCCGATCTCGTGCACCGAGAGGGGCCCAGATAGACGTCGGCGAGATTAAACCTGGCGACCGCCCTCCACCCAGCGAGATAAACGATACAACGAGAGTGAGAGAAACCGATCCGGTATTTTTCTGCTTGGGCTCTCAATCAGTAGGCGGTTTATGTCCTCTGCAAGCTCTAAGTTTCGCCCCAGATCTGGCTGTCCAACCCTCAGTTTAAAAATGTGTTTGATTATGAATGAATCGACCAACGAAGTACTTATTAGGTATTGTGTGCGTGATCGCACTTTTCACCGAAAACTTGTGAATGAAAAAGCAAAACAAAAGGCTGTCGGACGGCAAAGATAATACCAGGAAATAAAAGGCGATCCGGTATCATAGTGTGTGCGTCTCAAGGCAGGTAGACGCAAGCAAGTAATATACAGCCCACAACACACTACAGTACACAACATAAGGTTGAGGCAATGGTGAGCACTAAAACAGCCAGGGTCTAAGCCGGCTCGCCGTTGGTTACTACATGTAACACCCTGTCCATAATCCAGTACTACTGCACATACACTTCAAGTACCATACCACGCACGCGCATACAATCTCGCATCAAAAACGTTCCACCTACACACCATATACGAGGAATATGTGTACGCGCCCCCAAAAACGACGCGTACCTACAACACTATTTTTTACGCAAAAAATCAAACGGTTACTGCGAGTCGTTGCACACAACTACGTCTGTATATCCTTCCCGTCGCCATCGCGTATTAGACTATAAGGATACAGCGATACAGGGTGGGTGTCGTCGCGCACTTCTATGACGCGGATACTGCTCGACATATGTATGCAACTACTGAGTGATGATTGATGATTGATGATTGATGATTGATGATTGATGATTGATACCTGGTACCAGGGTATCAAACACCGTGTACACGAACCTGACAGCAATGTACCACCTGTGGTACTGCTGATGAAAACTTTCAAACCGTGTTCTGCGATTCGTTGTGCTCCACTGCAGTACGTCCTGTACGTCTCCCCCTTTACGATTGAATACAGAGGTCGCGCACTTGTATATCATAGATACTGCCGGATACACGCAACAACACACAACATTGACGCTGACATAAAACACCGCATAAACGAGACGCACATGCTTACGGTGCGGGTGCACTCACTTTTTCCGAGCCACCTCGCATAAGGAAATCTGTACCTGATTTGACAAACCCTGACTCTAATAAAAAGTACCAGGTATACGCTTAACCCGATGAACAATCCCTCCCATGGCCTAGGTATACCACGAAGGGTCGGAAAACACAACTGAGATTTCCGCGGTATTGGACAAGTGCTAGCAATAGTGGTAAGACTATAGGAATAGCTTCGCAGCACGTGTCGCCTACAACACTAGCCACCCCTTTCCGGGTGCTGAACATCGAATTCTACAATGCAGTATGTCGCTGGCTTAAAGAGCTTGCTTTGCGACGTTGCTACTGTAACATATATTACTGGCTTGGGTTCCGCCAGTCGCATGAACTGCAACATCTGCCTGATCTGCCTGATCTGCCTGATCTGTCTGATCTGCACGATCTGCATGATCTGCATGATCTGCATGATCTGCATGATCTACATGACCTGCGTGACCTGCATGGACCTGCATGATCTGCATGATCTACATAATCTGCATAATCTGCATCATCTGCATCACCTACAGTACATCATCTGCATTGTCTGCATGATCTACATGATTTACATGATCTGCATCATCTGCGTCGTCTGCAATATCTGCGTCGCCTGCATCGTCTGCAGCTTGATCTCGTTCGCAGTCTGCAAGCCGACGGCGCTCCATCGTCGCTCGCGCGGCCTATTTGGAGGAAAATACACCGTCCATCTGCGTACACATTATTATTATTATTACAGGCATCGGTCGTGGGTCGTGGGGACGAACACAATAATACAAATTAGTCTTGACGAAGCTATAAACTCGTTTGTGCTGGTCGGTGTTATACGGTTACTTGCCCGGTTGCTTGAGCGATGGCTATTAATACCTATTTTTTCTATATATAGACTAGTCGTCAAGAGTTTTTGTTCCCCTATTCAAGTTGCGACACTATTAATAAGGTAATAAGGGATTTCAAGCCAACCACTATCAATAAAGTAATAAGGGATTTCAAGCCAGCCTGGTACATTATTACAGCAGTACCATACTAATGTTAATAATATGTTTGCCATCCGAGAGTGTTCAGCGTGAGCTTGAACGTCGATCACTCACACACATCCTCAGAAAGAAGAACAAAACCAAAGGAAAGGAAAAAACTGGAAAAAACAGAGGGACAAAGGAAATCGTCAGGACAAGAAGAGCTTCGCCAAATTTCCAGGGCCAAACCCATTAATAGTGTAATATCAAGGTATAATAGTGGGGTATTAGTCCGTTTGACCACATGCGAAACGTTGACCGGTCGCTTACCCAAACTAAGCCTCATAACACTCTACCCCCCTGGACCGGCGGAATAGCAGGTCAGCCGGATATACGGGCGGACGTGTCAATATCCGCACGGTTCCATTTTCTGAGGATACCGGGGAGAGTATTTTTCAAGTTCGACATGGGGAAAGTCATACAAGTTTATTATTGGTGATGGTGAGATTCGAACTGACGACCCAAAACCAATGGTTCTGCCGACGACGCCGTTTATTAAGGTATTATTAATAGTGGGGTACTGTAATAATAGTCCGTTTGACCAGATGCAAAAGGTTATAACCAATTACTTACACAAACTAAGCCGTTTATAACCGTAAGCACGCACGATTAATAGGACAGAGACGCATGCTTCGTGCTACAGTAGTAGTAGTAGTAGTAGTAGGGGTTCCCTCGTTCTGTTACGAAGCTCCTCACTTGAGGAGCTCTATACCTCACCCAAACATTAAAAAAAATGAGCAAAATTGAAGGTGCAACCCGATTTTTTCAATATCATGGCCTAGGTATACAACGACTAATATTGCGAAACAAGAATCACATCCCGGCTTACTTAGTTATTTGGCGCGTCTTCCTTTCTACAGCTGCTGTTTCTTTGTCATTTTTTGCGATTGACAAACGCTTGCACATTGCCGGATGGTCAAAGCAATAATAATGATATTCCGACTTATTATTATAGTATAATTTATACTGGGTTATGGAGCCCCCGTCATTCGGAAAATATTTTAGCGAAAAGTGCTATCAATAGTAAAATAATAATAAAATAATAATAATATAGTATATTAAAACAGCACGCATCATTCGATTCATGGAATTCGCGGCTGCCTTACTTGCAGTATTATTCGATTGAAGGAAATCGCGCGTGTCTTACGGTATTTGATTGGTGAAGATATAATTACTGTAGTATAAATAGTAGTATTGTCTCTGTGCTACAGCATATGTGTTACGTACAGTATTTTAGATGGCTCACCTTCTGGAACTTTCTGTAGTCCTTGGTCGCGGCATGCCAATCGTCCCTCATCGTCGGTATTGACGGCTCTAAGTAGTAGTGTATCATAGCATGACATTGTTCATAACATACACGACCCGCGACGCACAACACCGACACACAAACAGACACAAACAGACACAACGAGGAGAGGGTGCCGGTGTAGTTGCTATTAATACTTCGAAGTATATATGTTCGCCGTCCAACAATGTGCAGCACGAGCTTCAACATACGACGAGCAGCATTCACAAATCAGCGATATATATATATACGCATATGGGTGGACAACGGCTACGCATATGGATGGACAACGGGTTGTCGCGTGAAGCTTCTTCGGAAGTACATTCAATATTGGTGTGGGGGGGGGGGTGGCCGTCGTAGCTGGAAGGGGCAGGGCCAGGAGAACACGGAGGAGGTACTCTAACAACTAATTGTATTATTTGTGTTGTTGGTTGTTGGACACATTGTTTTACGCTTTAACTTTTCGTGGTCTTCGTTTGTTTTCGGTCATTTCATCATCTTAACTGTTTGGTTGTTGACAATAATAACGCTATCAATCATTGGACGCAGCAGTGTCGGGTGGCAAAGGAAATCATAATAGTATGATGCTCGCCCTCCAACAATGTATGTGCTGTATGTGCAGCATGATCTTCAACCTTGATCGCACAAATCATTATTATCATTCACGAAAAAAGAAGAATATCGATGACCCACAAACATGATGATACCGTATCCATGCAACGATAGCGAAACGGAAAGGGTGCCGGTGCACATATTTAGGGGACGTCTGTCCTACGGCATAGACCACGCAATAAGAAACAGAAATGCTGACCCCACAGACTGGGTTTCTTAACTGTAGGGAGAAGGTGTGCTCTACACTTACTGCATTTTATAACAGCTTCCTCCGTGTTTTTTATATCTCTGTAAAAAATCCAGTCTAATGGACTACCACTATTCTGTTTCCTTGTTTCTTATTATTAATAGGTGTCCTGTACTATAATATATAATAATAATAAAACAGGGGAGTTCGATGTAGATGTGGAGGGGGATGGGTGGAATCATTTAATACGTAAATGACTTGGGATTACTGTGAATTAATTATTTTTGATGTTTGGGGAGACGATATAGTAGGGGAAAAGGAGAACAAAGCCCCTATCTATACGCGGGAACGGGAGAAGTTGGTGCCATTTTTTAGGGAACCAGACTATAGCCTAGTCTAATAGTACTAATTTTAATGGCGTACTTTTTTTCAGCTATAGTTGTAGTATACTACTGCTGTGCTGCAGATCGCTGATTCCATCGTAGACGGTGGGTGAGATCGCGCTTGCTTCTTATTGTGTTGGCAATTATACCTGTAGGTGCCCTTTAAGAGTTACTACGAAATACCTGGCAGTTTCTACCGCGGCCGGTACAAATTCATTCATTTGTAATTTGCGATTTGCATTTTATGCAACGTCGTACATACATATGATATGTACATTGACAAGTTTTAACTCACTTATCGTGGCGGCGAAGAGGGCTGCTGACGTAGCAACACCAGATCTGTCACAACAAACAGCATCATCATGAGAGGGGAAGGAATGTACACCATGCATCATGCAGCGAAGCGGCGGGAAGCGGCGGGAAGTCAGTTCTTGACATACACACCGTACACACTCACAAAGTGTACGACTGCCACTTTAATTTGCTACCACTGGGGTACTTATTACAGTAGGTCAAATACTACTGTGTACCAGTAATAAATAGTAGTATACCAGGTAAGTAGTAGTGTCGATTCCACCCCGAAGCAGAGGGAGCAGCAGCACTTGCATTTCGAGCGTGTTGTGTTGTCTTCTGAAACACGACACACAAACAAGTACTATAACCTGGTATGCGGCATTACCTTCTTTGAACTTTCTACACAGAAAACCAACCGAAGAGAAGCTCTCCAATAAATATCTCCGTCGAAGCTAAAGGCATTTCGTGCACCCCGAATCTAGCCAGTAAGTACACTCCTGCTGTATGGGCATTCGGGTAAGAAGAGATAATTTCGGTTTCAGATCGCAACCGATGCCACCACCGGCTGCCGTTTATTTTCGCGTATAGTTTATACCACAGGTACCCCGGGGGTACCTGGTATCATGTCATAGGATATTTGGCTTGGCACTTGCATGTTATACGTGTGATGCTTGTTGGCGTGAGCTTGGGTGATACAACCACCACCCCGGACCCCTCTTCCTGCTGCTGCTGCTGTGATATACGCATAGACATTCAACAAGTGTTGGTCTTGTGCTTGTGAGAGAGCGGGAACGACAACGAAGAACCTACACCAAAAGATGGTTGTACTTCGTACGAGTACAACAACAGCAGTATAACGGTCCAATCTACGTACGGTACGTAAAACTGAAAACTTTTTAAAAAAAAACAGCTCTATCTGGACTATATACCAGTTCAGTAAATATCCAGCGTGGCTGAAAAATGGAGTGGCACGCGTCTCGAAGCCTATGATAGGCGCGAACCACATCATCACCGGTCGAGAGAGCCGCCCAGCTGTTGTCGGTGATTTAGCCGACAACAATTCCGCTTTGTACCGCGAGAGCCGACGACGTTCATCACCCCAAACGCCGCAGTAGGGTCTGTTTTTTGTATGCGCTGTAGTACTGCTGCTACAGCCCTGATGGTGCTTGTGTCCAGCAAAAGATATACCCCACTATGGTCTTAAATATAAGGATAATTTAATCATTAATGGAAATATTACAAAGGTTATTATATTTACGCCCAAAGTGGAAGTTTTGTAACGACTCATCATGATATGATGTGATATCAGCAGACGTACACTTGTTTCTCGAGGCATCCTCTCCCCGTGTGGGGGGTGTATGTGTGGCACACACTCAAAGCACGAGCAGCAGACAATAGCAGCTTGTAGGACCCCGTGGACAGCTTAACAGCGAACGGTGCTGCTGCTGCAGTAGTATCACACCCACACAAAACCATGGCACACCGCTACAGAAAGCATCCAGAACATCTTGAACGTCTTCATTGATTGAAAGATCAATTGAAAGACCAATAATAGAGCCATACTTTTTGTACCTGCTGTACTGCTGTGGCGGAGAAATCCTCGAAAAGAACGAAAAGAAAAAACGGTTTGGAAGTTATCTGCTGTGCTCAGTCAGGCTGTGCTGCCTCTCTTCTTTGTTGTGCCTCTTACCCGACGACGATGGCGATGACTTTCTTCATCGGGACAGTGTTGCTCAGCACCTTTTCCAGCATCTTGAAAACGTCCAGTAGCTGTAGTTGCGGAGGAAAGGGTAGATCGATACAACAGCAACTGAATGGAGAGGAAGCTGGATTGGTTGTGATGATTGTGGGTTTGAATTCACGTTCAGCTCAACAAGTCCACGGGGGGAGGGAGACAGAATGTCCCCGTTCAGGTATGACCTACAGCAACATGGAACACCTTGCTTGGCAAGCTGTTTACGATTACACGATTACCCACCATAGGATTTGTGTCCCTCCAGTAGTAGTGTAATAGGTGCATAGATAGGATAAAATTCCTCCTCGTAAGGTAGCTATTCACGCACTATTTTCCACTAACTAGCACTCCTCCGAGAAAGTTCAAGGTCAAGGTTGTCACAAGCCCTACCGGAAATCGAAACGAATCTCTCATCCTGAGGAAAGTTGCAGAAATACACTGCATTTAACGTCACTACTACTACTACGGTTGTTACGTGCGGTAGGTCCGCACTGTTCGTTAATGAACCCAATAGCAATAGTAACGCTGTTGTTGGGGATTACGCGGACGGACAGACAGATACGTTTCGGTTGGCTGGAACCAGGATTTTTACAGGAAGTTTGCCTCGGGTTGCTGGTGATGGCCATACATATGATACGCACCTGGTATGTACTACATATTTATGTGAGTATGTAAATAATATGGAGTATCGGGTAGTTTATAGCGGCACGCACAGTAGAGCTGGTCCACCTGTCTGTACTATTAATGCTACCTTTATAGTCAGTTTCCCATATTACTTATTTGGCGTTGTTGCAACCATTTGGAAATATTCGGACTCCAAATTAGGAAGCTGGGTTCCTGAGCCTACAGCACATGACATTCATTTGCAGACACCAAAACTCTTGGTATCCGATTTGTTTTCGTCGAGAGATCCAATAAAAAAGCCGATTGAATGCCCGTGCGGGGATATATCGGTACTAATTTCTACCAGGGTATACGAAAAGGCCTACAACTATACGTGATGCTGATGATGTCGCCGATACTCGGTGCGAACAATCCTTGAAGCCTGGCGAAACGGTCGACATCCTCACCATCGCCATATTCGATGTCCATCGATAAACAGATTGGGGTGAACATGGTCCACAGCATATAACTTTTTAAGACTTTGCGATAGGAGACACATAAATCCGGGTTTCGCCGCCCAACTTTTAGAACGTGTTGGTGCTGACAGTTACCCTCGGGTAGAAATATTGACACGTGATTCGAAGCGCGTTTGTCCAGACTCTCACGAGAGGGCCAACAACAACAAAAAAGGCTTTATCTAACGCATGAATATGCTCCGCCCTTGTCCTTGGTTGACTTTTCACTAAAATGTCCGTAACACCGGGCGCCCTCCGCGCAAGGGGGGTGATACCACGTAGTGTGCATATGGTACGGCACCCATGAGGCAGTTTCATAGTATCCCCACTGCTGTCTCTGGAAGTGGCCACACCAAAAAGGAAAAAAATGCATTCAAAGCTGACATCCATATGAAAGAAAGTACGCACAAGGTGCGGAAGTCCGCCTGACAAGTGGTTCTTAGTAGGATACAGCTCACCCTTCAAGCGACTCGCCGAACACATCCCGGCGCTTCGCGCTTGGTGCGCGCGATGTCTGCCTGGTTGGTGAAAACCCGACGTGCTCCGTCCTGGTATTGTAGGGATGCAAGGGTATATGGGTCTTACGACTACGGCTATGCATGAAATGAGTACACCCCCCCCCGCGTTTCGAAAGGGATGCGTGGTCAATGGCCAAATGACTAAGGCAGGCAACAAA
>JBBMKB010112725.1:0-21023 GCA_037833945.1 Alaria marginata
ACCACTACCACTACCACTACCACTACTACTACTACTACTACTACTACTACTACTACTACTACTACTACTACTACTACATCTACAATTGTTGCTGCAGCTACTGCTACTCCTACAACGGGCTTAGCTGTGCCCTACTTACTACCACGCAGCTGGCGGTTGCATGGCGCTTCGAATCTCAACTGGTGCCCTAATTACTAATACGGGGAACCATAGTAAATAGGACCAAATATTTTTGCTAAAAATACTTAAATATATAGGTTTTTGTGTGTACCGTAGGTCCTATTTCCTATGGTCCCCCGTGAAAAAATTACACAAACAAGGCACAGCAGTTTCTTAACAATATCCTTCCGTTCTCGCTGAACGAAAGCACGAGTCCGCAAAAAAAAACTCAACGGCATCGACAAGCGCAATGGGACTGCTGAACCTTGTGCGCGCGCGCGACTTGGGGATTGGACACATTCTACGTTTTTTTTCTGAAGCTCCTCACTTGAGGAGTGTTACTGTATACCCTCACCGATAAAAACATTATTTTGAGCAAACTGAAAGTTCAATCCGATGAACAAACCCGTGGCCCATCTATACAAAACAAGCATATTGCAAAAATAGAATGACATTCGGACGATTTTGGGTTAAGGAGCCCCGTTATTCAGAACATAAAAACGCCTAAAATGCTATACTAATACCTCTATCGTAGAACGCGTCGTCGGTGATCTGTCGGACGCGTGGAAGGGCTAAACGAAGTGCTGTCGCATACTTTGCATCATTCGTTCAATACAAGGGGGAAGAGAAGTACAAGTGTGATACCCGGGTTAGTTTTTCTGGTTTAGAAAATTGCCGATCTATCTGTATCGTACTCGTATATATATCCAAGTTTTGCATTGATTTTTAGTCTGATTTTTGTATCCCACCGGAGAGCTGGTGGTGATGTTTTCGTTACGGGCGATGGTGGTAAAACCTTCAGTCAGTTGACTGCTATTATACGTCGACAGCTATCGTTTATACATTTTTCATGATAATACAGAATCATAACACTGGCGTCGTCGACAGGACTCACCCTTTCAACGTGAGCGTTCCGTCGGAAGGCCGACAACGTAAGCGCTAACGTTTTCCCGCCACGGCCCTCCTTCACCACAACCACCACCACCACCACCACCACCACCACCGAATGGCAAGTTATTCCACACCAATATAAAAAGTATTCCAAACTAATTCCAAGTACTGCTGTAACTAATTGGTGCCCCAAAAAAGCGTGGGTACAAAAAGAAAAAAAAAACAGCAGTGGTACACACTTGAAAAAAACGGATGATACACTCCAAAAAACACGAACGTTCAAGTGTTATCGCGGACTAACTACCACAGTCGAGGCCCCTCTATAGTGCGGGTTAAATAGTGCGGTTGTCCGGTTTAGTGCGGGTGAAATCGCTTGGCATGAATGTTTCCGCCCAAACTAAAACCTATATGTTTCCCAACTATATATAGTGCGGGCGCCCGCTATAGTGCGGGTGATATCGCTTGGCACATACCCGCACTATAGAGGGACCTCGACTGTATCTAACTAAGACCTATCTCCTAACACTGGCGTCGTCTGCAGGCAAAGAAGGATTCACTCACCCTTCAACGTGAGCGTTCCGTCGGAGGTCAACAACGTGCGCGCTAACGTTCCCGACCACGGTCCCCTCCACCACAACCGAGTGGCACCCCTCGATGTCCCCGATCACAACCCCGCTCCTCGCAATCACCACGTTCGGGTTCCCCGCGGGCCGAAGAACCCCCTCGAACCGCCCCTCCACGCGCAGGAGACCCTGGAACTCGAAACGCCCCTGTGGGGTTTCCATTCACAACGAAAAGCAGCAATAACTATTAGTGTAGGCGAAAACAGAATGGGGTTGTGTAAGACAGCATATTACAAACATAAATACACAGCAGGAGACCCTGGAACTCAAAACGCCCCTGTGGGTTTCCATTCACAACGAAAAGCAGCAATAACTAGAGTAAGCGAAAACAGAATGGAGTTGTGTAAGACAACATATTATCTAGGGTAATATAAGTAAATACAGAGGATTATATATAAGTACAGGTAAATTTAGGTAAATAGGGACAAACATAAATACACACCAGAGGTAAAATGTGATGACGTTTTTGTTGCGGGCGATCCGGAAATAATAAACCCTTAGTTGATTATACGTCGACGGCTGATGTTACACCTTTTTCTTAAATATAAGGCACCAGGTACCTGGTATATAATACACGCAAAAGAGAACCACCATTCCCAACGAGAAACGGCACGACCCATCGACGCGGGGGAGGATAACCTGAAACTCGGAACGCCCCGGAGGGTTTCCATTCTCAACAAAAAAGAGAAGAATTATACGGAGTACTGGTGAGCGCGAACGAAAAGAGGTGTTTAGCAAAAAAGAGACCCATTGCCGGCGAGTAGACGCTTATTATGAGGCTTCAAGGAGGGAAAGGAAGAAAGGGTCCAACTTATAGTGTGACGATGTGACTATAATAGTTATGAAAAAGGTAGAATAACATCAGCCGTCGACGTAAAGTCTGTTAGAGATACACACCAACCGCCAAACGGACCCTGTGCTTTTTTTAGAGATATGCACGGCTCAGTGGTTATGGTGTATCTCTAACAAAGTCAACTAACTGAGGGTTATTTTCGGATCGCCCGCAACAAAAACGTCCTCACATTTTACCTGGTGTGTAATGTATTTACAGTTCAGTTGCCGTTATTTACCTAAGCCTACTTAAACTTGTATATACATATCTGCATTTGCTTGCATTTCCCTAGACCTACCTATAATGATTGATATCGCGCCGTTTTTCATAGTATAACGTTGACCAAAACAGTTGGGACGTCCGAAACTGGTACGGAACTCGCCGTTGTCGGCGGATAAAAACCAAACCAAACCAAAGAAGAGGAACAACAAACAAAATAATGTTATGTTGAACAACAAAAAACAACATCAACATCAACAGCAACACACAACAACAGACAGCAACAACAAAACAACACACAGCAGTAAGAACTAAAAACAGAGGAGAGCACAGCAACCACTACGACAGAACAACCAGCAACAACAACGACACACACAGCAACAACTACACACAGCAACGACAATAACTACACACAGCAACGACAATAACTACACACAGCAACGACAACAAACATAACAGCAACAACAAATACAACCAGCAGCAACCAGCAACAACAAAACAACAAACAAAGGAGAAATGACAAACACATCTACACGAACACCAACACCAACAATAACACCAACAACAAACAACAACAAACAAAGGAGGAACGACAAACACAACTACGCCAACACCAACAATAGCAATAGCAATAACAACAGAGCAAACAGCAACAACAGCAACGGCCGCAACAACGACACACTGTAATCAGCCACAACAAGCACAACAACACCATCACCACGAGAAAAAGCCAACAAACACAACAACGCCACACCATCATCAACAACAGCAACAGAACAGAACAACCAGCAACGACAACAAACACAACAGCACCAACACCATCAACACCAACAACACAACAAACACAGCAGCAGCAGCAGCAACAACATCATCATCATCATCGCCGACAACAGCAACACAACAACAAAAACAACAACAACAAGCAGTGAATGAATCAAAATGCGGCGTCATCATACAATCATACGAGGAACATACCACACCTCCGAAGTTAATCCGGCCGCGGTTCCAAAACGGAAGAAATAAAGTTAACACCAAAAAGCACATCGTCAATGACGGCGGGAAAAGGCATGAAGGAATTAACTTGAGCATCACTTTCGGCTACAACAGGAAGATATCACGTAAAATAAACAAATACGCCATTGCAGTAACAGCAGCAGCAGTACAGTACGCGACATATGTGTTAAGAATTTGGCAGTTAAGCATTTCAGGCAGAGTTTTTTAATGTAATTTAAGAATATACAGCTAAGCATTCGTGCTCAGCGAGGACGCCCTAAATCCTATACACTAGCCTTTAAGAGCATGTGCTCAACGTTGACATCACAATGAGCCGCGAGCCTCCATACACTAGCCTTTAAGAGCATGTGCTCAACGTTGACATCACAATAAGCCGCGAGCCTTAGCCCAAATAGAAAAATAGGCGATTCTTAACTGCTGTCGCGTTCTGTAGCGGCAGTAAAAAAACCAACAAGAACATCTCGTGCTGCTGCTGCTGCTGCTGCTGCTGCTGCTGCTGCTGCCACCATTCTTGGCCCAATTTCCGCACATCTTGGCGACATACGTATCATGCAGCACCAGATTAAACCGGAACTCTCTGCGGCGACTTAATTGAGAAGTGGCGTGGCACAAAACGCCAACACAAAAACACAGACCGCGGTAAAGCCTCCCGCTCAGACTGCGGCGCATTTTAAATAGAGGCAGTCATCAACGGCAAACCCGAGCTGCGCACCCACGGACTAAACACTTGGAATTAGTGAGGGATCAATTTCGCGGTGGTAGCCCCCGAAAGCGCGGCTACTATTCCGGGGGAACGTAGATAATAGGACCTACGGTAGACACAAAACCCTATATATTTCTCTATTTTTACTACCAATATTTGGTCCTATTAACTACGTTCCCCCGTAATATCTACCACTCTGTCCGGAAATACAAGCTCCGTTCGATGATAAATATAAATACAAAACGGTGCTCAGATTTACGGACAGAGTGGTAGCAGTTACGAATAGCGCAACCATCGTGGTTAACACTCGTGGATACTGCAATTGATCCTGCGAAACGTATGTATGATATACTTTACACACTCCGTAACACGCGCGATCGAAGTATGTATGTATTTATGTATGTATGTATCACACGCAGCTTGCAAAGCTGAGTTTCGACGAAGTTCCCTTTTTATCGATCTCACAGCTGAAGTGTATTTTTCATTTCTTATATACATCGCAAGAATTTTCTCAGGCGGTGGAGGGTAGAGTCAGGAGTTAAAGTCAACGGTTGATAATACTGCACTGCAGTACAGGACACACCTAATAAGAAACAGGGTAATAAGAAACCCAGGCTGACATTTGCAGGAAAATAAGAACTTCGGGATCCGTTGTACTCAATTTAGTGTATGATAGAACGCAAACGCACTATATATAAAAATAAGAAATCCAGCCTGAGCCAGATTTACTGTTTCTTATTGGGTATCCTGTACTGTACTGCAACCGTGTTATCGAAGCTGGACGCAGGGTCTATACCGGTGCTGCTGCCAGCCCTCCTTAGACCGGGGGACTCCAGTGACCCCAGACCAAAGTTTCACACCTCGGACACATCACGATCTAGATCATCTATATCATCTATATAATCTAGATCATCCAGATCATCTATATAATCTATATCATCTATATCATTCAGATCATCTATATCATCTATATCATCTACAGTAGATCCTATAGCTGCCGTTCTATTATATGTGCAAGATCTGTATATGTGCAGTACAGATTCAACTCCGGAAACATTTGTTAGATCATGCAGATCGTACGGCTCCCACCTCAGATATAGACTATGTTGCCGGGTAGGAGCCGTATGATCCTCATGGCCTACAGTAGCACACGTTCCCTGCGTTAGATCTGTACTCCTATATACACAGATTCTGCGCAATACCAGGTACTCCGAAGTACCCAAGTACCAGGCCTATCATAATGCAGATAAAGCAAGTAGGCATATCAGGGAGCTAGACTTTGTGCATAGGTTTCCTTTTGTATCCGTGGTTTCCTTCTTTCGGGAATGATTTGAGTGATTAACGTTGAAGATCATGCTGCACATTGTCGGAGGGCAAGCATCATAATGATAATAATAGACACAGGTTTTACGTACTGTAGATCTACGTAGATCGTAATCTGTCCGAGTTGTGCTATCTTCAGCATCTACCTACCCCTGCTGTTGGGGCCCGTGCAATGCTTGAGAACTTGCACGAACGACTCCACGAAGTTGTACTCGCACATACTAGCATGAGGTCATACCAGGTGAATGGTGACGATGGATACAGCAACGACGCACACGAGCACTCGTACATTCCTGTCATGTCATGCACGAACGGCTACGTCCACGCCAATTCTTACTGCTGTAATAGTGACGATGAACACAGCAAGTTCAACTTGTTGTGCAACAGGCAGTCGTTTAATAGTTGCCTGCAAGACCATTCACCTTGGGCCTATTGAGGGTCAGCGTTGCAATCCCACCCTCTTCGTGGTATAGCACACACGCATCAATGTCTGGCATCGCTCTCCCTCGTCCTCCTTCTCCTCCTCCTCCTCTTGCTCGAGCTTCTGCCGTGTATGTACCAGTCCGAGTACGTACTGAGTTCAAACCCAAAGTTCTTTGAGAGCAATGGCACTCGCAAACTATTACACTGCTCTCGTTGCCGCTGAGAGATGCAGAGTCGTCGCAAGCAAACAAGGGAGGAGGTATTGCCAGCGGCATATGCACGGCCTCTGAACCTTTGGGTCTACCCACAGCTCAGCAGACTCAGTTGCAGCTTCGCCTCCGCTGCTAGCCAACTCACGTAGTGTTGCACCCGGGGTATGGGAAAAAGCTTCAAACGGGAAACGGGGTTTGTGGAAACCCCTCAAATTCCCCCGCAGATCCCAGATCTATCCTGAGAACACCTCAGAGCAGCAGAGCAGGGGCTCTCCACGGCGACAGGAGAGGGCGAAAAGGCCCGAAACTGAAGAAGGTGTGTCGTATAGCTACTGAGGAGTGGTGCCAGGGTTATGTTTTGCGCAAGTAAGCGTGGCGGGAGATGTTATGCCCAATTTAGTGCTCCGGTACCCATTCACAAACACACCCTAAAGGCAGACCTTGCTTGGCGAGAGAGCCGATTTGATTGTTGTGACGATGTTCGAGAGTCTCGCCAACGAAGACCACGCCGGGGTGTCAAGTGCGTTCAGACTCCAGTGCAAAAGGTTCGGGATGATTCCATGCACCAGCACCCAACCACGACTTGATTAAAATTCAAATTTATTGTGCGGCTGTGTACCTTGTGCAACAATGGCGGCAGTGTCCGTTATGATTCTGTTTATTAAGAAAAAGGTATAACATCAGCCGTCGACGTATAGTCAACTAACTGAGGGTTTATTTCCGGATCGCCCGTAACAAAAACGTCATCACATTTTACCTGGTGTGTATGTGTGTTTGGCCCTATTTACCTAAATAAATGTACATGTACTTATGTATAATCCAGTGTGGTCGTGCTTGTAGACGGAGTGGAAGTGGTGTGTGCGATTACTGGCTTATTTACTTTGTAATCACGTTGCTACTGCTGTACAGTACAGGACACCAAATGAGAAACAGAACTATCGACCGAGGCTGAGTTTCTTATTTAGGAGGGGGGGTATTCCACACTAAATTCAGCATAAAGGCTCCAGAATTTCTTATTTCCCTTTAAATCCCAGCCTGCATTTCTTGTTAGCCTGTTTCTTATTAGGTGTCCTGTCCTGTAGTGTAGTCTAGTAGTTGACCAGGTCAGCAATATTCACGTGCCCCCGGCAACAAATTGACAGAAAATATGATACTTGTACGTAACCGCACCAGTAGCCGTAGCAGTAGCAGTACAATGGGAGGGCTTCCGATAGTGCCGGTATGTGCCAGCGCAATATGCCGGCACTATACAGGGCACCGGCACTATTGGGAATAGGGTTACCTACAATAGAGTAAGAGTTACTTTTAAAAAGTGAGGTCCAGCCGTGCCATGCGATTTCACCGGGACTAAAGAGAGCAGTAGTGGCACTATTCAACCAGCACTATTGGAAGCCCACCGCTGTAGCAGTAGCAGCAGACTACCGTATAGTTACACAGTTTTAGAGCAATATTTCATGCAGCTGTGGCTCACCCGTTGCTTGTGGTTAGAGGGAGAGGGGGGAAAACGACGAAGCACCGCCTTTTGAAAACATGCAACAACCGTGTTATGCTGTTTCTCCGCCCATCCCGCCGCCTCCCCGCTTTCCCCGCCTTCCTTCCGGCCGCCCTCGCCTTTCTTCCCCCCGCTCCCGCCTTTCTTCCCTCAGCGTGAAACTTCTGTCGTCGATGACCACTTCGCTCATGACACATGCTACGTTAGAGGTGCATCAACCATTGTTTTCTTCTGGGGACCCTGACCTTAGGGCGCTCTGAGACTCACCCACCAACTGATTTTGAGTAAACTGAAAGTTCAACCCGATGAACAAACCCATGTGGCCTAGGTGTACAAAAATATCTGACTGAAAAACAAGGAGTTTCCGACGATTTTGGGTCAAGGAACCCCGTCATTCAGAAACAAAAAAAACCAAAAAGTGCTATACTAATACCTAGTAATATCGTAGCACCCGTCTCATCGTGTCCGAAAATTCTGACAAATATCAACCAACTGTGTCGTGTGCAGCCACGTGTGTGTGCCAACACACCGCCGACAGACAGATAGGCAGAGCGCACTGAGGCCTCGGTGAGAGGTTCTAGGTTGTGCGGCGGAAATATGCCCCGGGAAGGTACGGAACGGTGTCAGTGTCTGAAATGATGCTGCTAAACGAGGCAAAAAGTACCCTGCAGGGCAAGTATCATACGGAAGAGAGTGCTCCCCGGAGGTCTCTACAGTAGCTGCTGTCTGCAGGTGATCGACGGAGTGGACACCGGGCGGGGCCTGTCCGTGCGATTCCCGGAGGGGGGCGATGCGTGGGGGTATACCTGGAGGGTCAGGATGGACGAGTGGATCGGCAGACACCCAGATATGAAGCAGGCGTGAAGCGTCGCATGTTGTCGGGATTGGTAACAGAAGGCACTTTACAGCCATGCGCCGATAATGATGGACTTCACACCACTTCCATTCGGAAACCGATACCGGACTTGAGGTGTGGCGGGAACAGCAGCGCTGCAGGGCTACAGGGGGTGGGTGGACGGGATCGCCGATATCGTGGTAGTTTCGCACGAGTGGCAAGAGGGCTCCGACTCGCACATCGACTCCGAACAATTACACAGGTGGCGGTTTGCGTTGGTTGCGGTGGCAGTTTGGACCACCTAATAGACATATCAAGATTCGAGGTTTTCCATAAATTACAACGTGCCTCGTACGTTGCGGTACCTTGTGAACGTCGGCCTAACGTACTGAGGTTGGATTTTTGCGACAACGTGCCGCAACCAAGGCAAACGGCCACCTGTGGCACTTTACAACATTTCGCCAATATTGATGGACTTCACCACTTCTTTTCGGAAAACCGATACTGGCCTTAAGGTGTGGCGGGAACAACAGCTGCAGGGCTACAGGAGGTGGTCGGACGGGAGCGCCGATATCGTGGCGGTTTCGTACGAGTGGCAAGCAAAGACGGGGAATGACGGCAGCTTAGCATGTGACGTGACGGCAATATGGCAGTTTATCGTGTGACATAACGGCAATATGCACGTAACTACTAGGTTTTAGTATGGATACCGCGGCCGTACGCTGTGACGGCTACTCGTTTTTTTGGTGACGTGCCGTCATTCCCCATCTTTGGTGGCAAGAGGGCTCCGACGCGCGCATCGACTCCGAACAGCTGGGCGTGCTTGTGTCCTGTATGAAGGCCAAGCACCCCGGACGCAATTTGTATTTCTGGCTGGACGCGCGGTCTACTCGTTGCAGGCAATACGCGTGAGATGCTGGCTTGGTCTCATGCCGTTTCACGTGTTTGCAACGCAGCTACTGCTGTGGCAAGAACCTAGCAAGCTTTGGCAGACCCTAGAAGGACGGATGAAGGAGCCAGGAGAACAATCCAGGCGCGTGCATGGTGCGCAGTGAGTTACGCTTTGTATTTGTTTTTTACGCGCGAATCAAGACGGCGTATGATATGGTCGAACCCTATTCCTCGTGCCACGATACACAGCGGTTTATGTGTATACAGTGGGTACCTCAATTTAAGAGCGCCGAAAGCCCATGCCACGATGGACACGCACCCGAGCAGATAATAAATTCGGAAGGGTGTTTGTAGACCTGAGTGGGCCGAAACGAGTTGAGTTAAAGGGCGGAATCGGTACGTGATGATCGTGAGAGACGATTTTTCACGATTGATGTGGGTGTACTGCATGCACCACAGACAGGCCAGATGCCTGAGACGTTCTGACGATGTTTAGCCCACAACCGCACAGCTAGATTTCCATGTGAGGTGGAAATCGTAAGATCTGAGGATGGGGAGGAGTTCCTCGAAGGAACGATTATTGTACTCTGTAGGAAGCACACCCTTACCCGAGAATTCCCCTCTGTGAGCAGTTCACAGGTAAACGGCGTAGCCAAGCGGACGTGAGAGTTGATCGAAGCCGAAGGTTTGGCTGCAAGAATTCAAGCTTCGATACTATTTCCGAACGTAGAGCGACCTTCGTCCGAGCCTTTAAGGACGGGGGCTACGCATGCATGGGCGTGCCATACTGTCAATTGTTGTGCAACGACCTCGAACCCAGACAGCGAATCGCCGCACGAGATGTGGTATGGCGGCCCACCTCAGCGCCGGTTGCTGCCATTCCTAAAACCTGGCTATTACAAAGCCAAGCGAACGAACAAGTCGCAGCCCAAAGCGCAAGGGTGCCTGTATCTAGGCCCCGGTCGAAACCACCACCGGGATTCTGTGCGAGCTTTGACTGGGAACAAGTCGGTTGTCACAACTCATGTCGTTGCCTGGCAGCATGTACCCCTCGGATCCCAAGCTAACGTAGCTGAAGGAGAGAAAATTCCGTTCTAGCGTCGGCGAGATAGAGGATTGTGCCAATTGTGCCGAGGGGGAGGGGGGGCGCGACAACGACGAAAACGAGGGCGATGAGTCCGAGTTGATCGAAGCTACACAGGTAGCGGAGACTATACTGCGCAAGTGCACCAGCGATGGCGGACGCAAATCTTGTTCCAGCGGTAGTGCCGCACGGGACGGGGATCCTGATTTTAGCTCCAACCGCAACGACGAAAGCGACTGGTAACACTCCTGCCGGTACGATGGGTTCTACGGTAGAGGTAGCACTTTTTGACTTTTTTTTGTTTCTGAATGACGGGGCTCCTTAACCCAAAATCGTCGGAACCTCCTTATTTTTCAGTCTGATTTTTTTGCATCCCTGGGCCATATGGGTTCGTTCATCGGGTTGCACTTTCAAGTTACTCTAAAATCAGTTGGTGGGTGAGGTTTAGAGCGCCTTAAAGCAAAGGTCCCCAGATAAAAACGGGCGCACCTCTATCGTAGCACATGTCGTACCTACAGCTACTCACGCACTCTGGGACCGGAGGTAGGTCATCGTGTCCATCAACCGTAGAGAACGTTGTCAGCGCTCCAGAGGCTGGCCATCTGGGAGAGCAGCCCATGAATTGCGCGACTTTCTACCTGGCCAGGAATCCTTTCGACTCAGAGAGGGGAGCGCGAGAGGCTAGACGCGACGTCTACAGGAGGTGGCCATGACGGACATCAATGAAGCTGTATGCGCTCTTGGTCAGCAAGCACGTGACGTCCAGGATGATGATCGGGCACTTGTGGCAGAGGCTCCGCAAGATTCAGGGAAGTGTGGTGGTGGTTAGTGTGCCGCTAGAGACTTTAATGCGCGACGTAAAGAAAGCCCGCGAGTCAAACGCAGCCATCGAGAAGTCCGAATACCGTGAGTTGTGGCTAGAGTCTGACCCAACATATATGCTCTGGGACGCCGGCACATTTACACCTGTCGATACAGCGCCCGCGGGCCACATTGTGGTCGGATGCAAGTTTGTCCGTACGTGGAAAGGCAACGAGCAGGGCGAAGCAATCAAGCCGAAGTCGAGACTGGTAGCGTTAGGCTACAGTCAAACCGAAGATGTTACCTATTTTGAAACGGTTTAGCCCACCCCCCCCCCCCCGTCCTTCGAGCTATTGACCAGGATTGGGGTAGGGTACGACCTGCCTATGTATCGTTAGACGTTGAGCAAGCTTTTATTCGCGCAGACCTCGACTGCGATGTTTACATGAGGCTCCCACCTGCTTTTAGCGAGAAACCTGGGCAAGTTGTTCATCTGAATAATAAGAGTTTGTACGAGTTGAAGCAAGCTGGGTGCATGTTCAATGCACTTACTTCTCGTAAGCACGGTCGTGGGTTACGGTCTCGAGCAGTGTAAACTCGATCCATGCGTGTTCCACCTCATGAACGATGAAACCGTGATGCGGTTAGTTGCGGTTCACGTGGACGACCCATTCATGGTGGAGGGGTGTACACGTTTCTTGCATAGCCGTAGTCATAATACCATAGATCCTCGCATCCCTACAATGCCGGGATGGAGCACGTCCGGTTGTCACCGACCAAGCAGACATTGCATGCACCAAGCTATTCATGATAGGGGGGGCGAAAGAGACTCCTGAGTTCTACGACGCTCTGAACGACGATTTCCTGCCCAACAGGTTGCGCGTTCGAACGTAATTTCAAGGACGGGGCCATCAAAATGTCCTAAACTGCTTTCGTCGAGAAATAACTTAAGTGTTTCGAAAATCGATGTCCCATTTAAACAAACGCCGTCCCCGCTAACCCATTAATTGAGCTAGATCCAAGGACAGAAGATGACCGCGGGGGGAAACCGCGTTATCGAGAGGCGGTTTGAAGCCTACGTTGGCTTGCCAACATGACAAGAGACGTGTTCTACGATAGAGGTGGCACTTTATGGCGTTTATATTTTCTGGATGATGGGGCTCCTTAACCTGAAATCGTCGGAATGTCATTGTACTTTAGCTTTTTGTGTAGATAGGCCACGGGTTTGTTAATCGGATTGCACTTTCAGTTTGCTCAAAATATTCTTTCGGTGAGGTATAGAGCTCCTCAAGTGAGGAGCTTCAGAAACAAAATGGTGTTAATAACACCTCAAACGTAGAATATGTCATGACCGAACATCGCGAACGCTGTCCGAGTGGTGGCACGCCATAGCCACAGCCCTGACGAAGAGCACTTGTATGCTGTGCCTAAAAGCCGCTCGTATCTGCGTGGCACGAAAGGACACGGTCTGACGTTTACGCGGAACCACGGACTAGGAGTGTCTATGTTGTAGAGTCTGATTATGCCAAGAAGGCCAATGGCAGACGGTCGGTATCCGGGGCGGCGGTTATGTGTGGTGGTGTTTGTGTATGTTGGAAGTTAACGACGCAAATGCGTGTCGCTTTGTCTATCTACCACGGAAGCCGAATACGTAGTAGGTTGTGGGGATGGCGTAAAGGAGGCACTGTTTGTGTGTGCGGTGTTGGAGTTGCTGCAACCGCACCTGCGAGACAAGCCTATCGTTGTATTAAAAGACAACGAGGGGGCTGAAGCTTTAGCCGAAAACGCCCTTAGCTTGGCCCGCAGCAAGCACATTGACGTGCGGCATTACTTTATCAGGGGTCTGGCAAGGTGTAGTAATATCGAAATTAAAGGTGTCCGTTCAGAGCCTCGACATGCGAACATCCTCACGAATGATTTAGCGATTGAACATTTCAACGCGCATGCCAACTTTCTGATGAATTCGACGGCGCAGGTATTAGTTTGCAAATTCGCTGGATTTAGTTGAGAAGACAAAGGTGGTGATGCAAATTCGCTGGATTTGATTGAGAAAACGATAAAGGCCTTGCTTAAACCATGCACGCGCCACATTTGCTGAGTAGCCACCCCAAGATACTTTGTGGGCCGTGGGTGAGTCGGGCATATGCTTGGCAATTGTTTTACGTCCACCTTAGTCATCGTTAAGAAAGCTACCTTTAAGTAGCACCTGTTTGCTTTAGTTTTTCTTGGAGGCTAGGTTTGTTTACCTTCTCAGTTGCTTGTTGTGCTGTAGTTATTAACTCAATGCTCTGTTCTCATTCGTAACATTCTGTCATATATGTGCAGATCTAGGGAGGGCGTTCGTTAGTCTCTACAGTTGATGCCAGGTTGTTGTGCTGATATTATCATGGTGGCCAATCCGAAACGGAGATTGGCCGTTACAAACCATTTTTGTTTTGTTTTATGTTGTGCCGACGATTGACGCTTCTATGTCAGTGGGTTGTGTAACCTGATGCTCCCCTATCGGGAGCACTCCAAGCTGTGAACCAACTAGTACGAGACTATCGTCTATACTCTTCAAGCCTCTCGACCCCATGGTCCGTAGAGGTAGCTACCTACGGCAGGATTATACGAATGATATAGTCTGCGTAATCGGTGGTTTTATATATGCCTGCTTCGAATTTGTTACTTGGCCAGGGGCAGCTTCATTTTTGGAGGCGATATAATCACATGGCGCGCCCTGTTCTGAACCGCCTCCATACCAAAAGTGTTTGCTGATGGACCCCTCCCCCCACCGCTGCCGACCCCCCCTACACATATATTGAGCGAGTCGACATGCGCTGACGGCCAGTCTTCTTGTTGTATAACTTTCGACTGGTGAATTTACCTCTTTGATATTTCGATGGAGAAGCTCTGAGCAAGTTAAGCCTACCGCAGCAACCCACTCTTGTGGTATTCCCTCGTGCCACGCCAGTACCCCCCTTTCTGCCCCTGACCAGCCCTCTTGCTATACACAACCACGAACACAGCCGAGATCCCCAAAACGGCACTCTACCACTCAACTTTTCCACCATCGAGGCCCGTCGTAGTCATTGCTCACTTATGGCCCTCGCCGAGTTCCTTGTCCTGGCTCTGTCCGTGGATACCTATCTCTTCAGGGTAGACTCTTATCCAATACCTGGTAGCTTCTATATACCAGGTATGTACATGTACGCGTACCGTAGATATATTTTAATGTATGCACCTGAACCCCGCTTCCCTTCTCTCTGGATTACCCGCTTTGACACACCACTAGCTGCGGCCAAGCCCGACGCACCCCCTATCCGGAGCGGGGTAGTGAAATTTCCGCGATGTGTTGCCTTAGCGCGGTAACCACCTCCCACAGCATGCGGGGCGCTTTCCCATGAGCCCACATTGCTACTCTACCCAGTTTACTTCAAGGCAGGACGCTAACGGCGCCGTACTGGGCAAGGTAGGGGGAATTTTACAATGCTCCATAAGCAGAGCAACAGCGCGACCACCCCCGCGAAAGCTGGAACCGAGAAACGTGGAACATCTTCCCGCGTTCGTACTGTAACAGAACGCTGCCTGCTTGACTCTGATCCCCTTTATTGCCGCAAGAACCAAATATCTACCATACCTGCTGCGCGCCATCACAATAGCAAATGGTGACTGCCTCAACGCAGCGCAACATCCTCCCTAGTTAAACACCGCATCTGCCGCACCACGCCGATGTCGGTCGCAAACGATTCGTCGGGTCCGCGTCGCCAGCAAATACCCCTGAGCTAGCCACAGCCTAGAAGAACCCGGTCACCACTGTCTCAGGATGGTACCGATGTTTCTTCTTCAAACATCTCCCATGATACAGAACGGCGCACCCGTGTCACCGTACTATTTTCTGGATGAACCCTCCGAGGCCTCGCTGGAAACGCGTTGCAATATAGTGGTGATTTGGTCGCGAGCTCGACGCTTACATCCACGCAATGAAAATATTACACCATGGGGATCTTAACCTTAATCGTACCGACTCTGCTACCTTCCACCGTCATCACCGAGCAGCGAAACGTACCGTAGTCCGTGGAACAGGTGCCCCCCTGAATATCCTTTATTTCTGCAATATACGTCTCAACCGAGTGGGCTAATGTTATGGTATTGCCCAAGCAATGTAGTATACTGGAAATTATTACGTATCACTAGGAAGGTCTTGGTTGATAGGAAATAGGGGACAGGCGAGGCATACGTCGAGCTTTCCTCTGTCAGACCTCATCATCGAGCGACCTGGGTTGGATAATTTGCAGCTGCTCTTCTCTCTCTCTTAGCAATTAGCAACCTGCACACGCGAGTAACAACGGAGACCTGCTTCATAGGCAGACCCGGAAGAGATACTCTGCGTCCGTATAGCCAAACCCTTGCAATGGCGGGTCTACGGTTGAGCCCTGCATACTGGGAGTGTTCGTTAATAAACAATACATATCTGAACCACTCAGTCAGCGCTAACTGAGTGGTTCAGTGGTATATTTCTATACAACAAATAACGTGATTTAGTACACGAGCGGCGTGCAAGGAAAGGAAACTGAAGCGAAGCGAAACAAAGCAAAAATCTGACTCAAAGCAATACAATCAAACAGGCAGCTGGAGAAACGTCAATGTGGAAAAACTTACGACCGCCGGCTTCAGCGTAGCACACAATCATTGCGGACGTGCACAATACTAGTGTGAGTCTCAGCAACCCTTATGTTTGGCGATGTTCTTGGTGTTGGTGTTCATGGTGGGACGAACGTTTTTTTGGGCGCGTTGTTGTGGGACATTTCGGCCGCACTATTCAGAATGGGTTAGGGAGGGGGGTGGGTTCCACGATGGGCCAACAACGTGGCTTGGCGTCGCGCTGCCCCAGCCCGCGATCGTCGCGGAACGAGCGCGGTAAACTCGAGGCAATAACGCAGCGGAATATCTGGGAGCTACTCGAAAAACATGGCTTCAGTAATCCAGCTCCGACCGGGCAGCGCGGTATGCGCGCGTGTTCAACACGGGAGGGCGCTTTTTGCCGCTGCGGCTCCTGGCGTTCGCAGGTGGGACAGAAGGATCGGGACGCCTGGCCACGCGTGTTGCGTCCTACTTTCTAGCGGTTGTCACGGGAGGAGTATCGCAGAATCGTCGCTTGCGGAGAGATATCTGGTCATCACTCCTGTGTATGTGTTTTCTTAACGTTTTGCCGTATTTTTAATAGTTGTCTAGGAAGCATGCTGCCCTCAAGCGAAAGTCGCGAAGGTCAGCGGGTCTAGCGTTCGCGGCGCCAAGAGCCCCCGTGCGACGCACAGACACGTGGCGTTTCATCCCGAAAACATCAGAAGAGTGGGTGCCACAGGCGGGACGAGCGATACGGACACGGACCAAAGGCACCAGCCGCAGCGCAGACTCCGAAGGTCCATGTCGCAGCCGCAGCTAGGCCGTCCGCGGCGCTCACACAAAATCAAGGCCAGCGTCGCAAACCCATAGTTTCACCCCGTTTGATCACTTTATAACCAAAACGCGTAGGTCTTGAACTACGCAAAACGGGAGCTTACAATCAGAAAGACAGGCAAAATGTCAAGACAAACATATCAGACAGACGAACGTTCTTGTTTGTTTTTCTTTTTGAGAGCAAAAATATGTATGATCGAGCCCTCCGGAACGAGGGCGGGGGCACTCAGATCATGCCAAGCTTAAAATAATAGACCCTTATCCCTACAACGCCAAGACGGAGCAGACCGGGTTTTCACCGACCAGGTAGATCTGGGCTGCAGGGGGGGGGGGGGGGAGGCGTCAGGGATCCAGATCCCCCCGCTCCCTCGCTACGCCTTCAAAATTGCTAGAGCATCAACCAAATCACGACGTTTCTCCATCTCTGCTCTCCGCGTGGGGCTTTAGGGCTGCGTCGGCCTACCCAAGAGACCCCAAGAGCGATAATCTCCTAGCGCGACCCGAAACAACGAAAGCGTTCTACACGAGAGCCAGGTTTAATCCAAACACTGACGGCGGCACGTCATCGCAAGAGCGACTCATTCTCCACGCGTTATCGGGTAAACCTTACTACTCGACACACCATAATTACGCTCAAGCACGAATCAAATGCCGAGGCGTTCTGGACGAGAGCATAGCGCAATAAAAGAAACGGCGGCACGTCATGGTAAGGGCGTGTCAGTGATTCACACGTTGTCCGGCAGAGCCTACTTATCTCGACATAGCAAAACAACGCTGAAAACACGAAAACAAGGCCTTAAAAATCGACACAACAAAACAACGCCCAAACACGAAACAAACGCGTTATAGGCTACCGGTAGGTTCTACTGCTTGTCGCAGAAACACTGCCCGCGAACACCTGTTGTCGGGTAGGCTCTACTGCTCGACACGGCAAAATTACCCGCAAATACGTGTTGCTTTTGTTGGTGTCTGCCCGGGTGATGATACTCGGGCATCCATGACAATGTAGGCCAGGTATTACGGGGGTCCATAGTAAATAGGACCAAATATTGTTAGTAAAAAAAGGGAAATATATAGTTTTTTTGTGGATTTACCATGGTCCCCGTAATAGCGCCCTACAACCGACTACGGCTACGGAAGGGGGAGGGGTACCCCCCATTGCACTATACCGGGTAGAGGGGACTCGAGCGAGTGGCTCTTGCTCCTTGTTCAAAAACGGATTCGAGCAAGTTTTCACGGCGTGGCGAAACAAACAAACTCCATGGCGGGGCATAGCATATATATATGTCGCGAGGCCGAAAAACAAAAAGAAATCGGGTGGGTAGCCACTCACTCACTGCTGTCGTAACAAAAACAAAAAAAAATAGTCCCTAAACCTAAAAGTACCCCTTTGTCCGCAGCCCTGGTCAACCAACAGCACCGCTCAAAAACAGCGGGTGAGCTACTACCGGTACGTAAGACTCAAATAAATATCAACAACAGACCCAAAACATATTTTGACGGCGCAGCGAAACAAACAAAAAAAAACTATCGTAGTGGTGCGTGCACATCGCGAGACCGAATCACAAGATAAATGGGGTACGTAGCCACTCCCAGATGTCGCAAGAAAAAACAAATGGCGAGATCGAAACACACGAAAATATGGGGTATCATAGCCACTCCCAGATGTCGCAAACAAAAAAAAGGTCTCTAAAAATATTTTTCCCTCGTTGTAGCCTTCGCCAACCAGCAAAAAACGTGCGCGATCTACGACTCAGTAGGGGTCCCTTAGTAGTGCCGGTATGTGCCAGCCAAAAAAAACGGCACTACTTCGGCAACCGGCACTCCTCCGCACACTGCCACTACCCGTTGTTCCCATCTGTGCCAAGCGATTATACCGGCACTACTGCGGCAACCGGCACTACTCAGCCGGCACTATTGCGGAACCCCTATTTTACATGTGATAATGATTATGTTCTCGCATCAATTTATCTCTCTGAAATCCATCCGGCCCGCGATCACGAAAAAAACATCCCGGTGTAGCAGAAAATAGTACGCACCGCATTACCGCGGTACATAGTACCAACACGCAAAGGGAACGGTATTATTTACGGCTGCGGTATACCATCCCGTACCACTCGCTTGAAAAGAAAAGAAAAAACCACGAAACTACTCATGGTATCATACGGATACCCTATAAAATATAACAAAATCAGTAAGAAGGCAACAACATATATAGTATACGCCGTCACTTCTTCTTCTCCTGCTCGGCTAAGAAATCTCGGACGTACTTCGACCCCGTCTCAATCATCCTCTTGTTGGTACTCAACAAGATCCCGGGCATCTCCTGCGCCTTGGCCACCTGAACATCCGCAGCGTGCCGCAGCTTCCCCGGCGCCATGCGAGCCAACTCCACGGACACATCGAACTGCTTCTGGACGCGGGTGCGGCCGTAATCAACCACCGCCTTAATCTGGTCCCTCACATCTTCCCGCTTAACCTTCTCCCAATCTTGCGCGCCGCCCTTCTGCTGTTCCCCCCCCCCCGCAAGCGCCTCATCTCCCCCACTGGTATGTGTCGCTTGGCTCGTGGGAACCGCCCCGCCAGCACGGTCTGCTGCTGCTACCCCCGCGCCTTCCACCGCTGGTCGCTGTTGCTGCCGCGGTCGGCGGGCGGCACTGCTAGCTTTTTCTTCTTCTGGCGCGATATCTTGGGAGGTGATGAGTTGGCTGAAACCGTTTACTAGCGGCAGCCGGTTGCGCTGCAGCATTTCCCGGTTGTACACGGACACCCCGACCCCAACAAAAATGAACCGTGCGTCCTCGGGCGGTGGCGGCACTGCGTCGGCCAGCACAAGAACAAGCGCAGGATAGGATTACGTGTAAGTGGGGCGGTCCAAGACACACAGAAAAAAAAAACGCAGGATATTATGCGTAAGTGAGGGTGTGCACCACACCCAGCGCGCGGAGGAACGCTCCTCCGGTGGTGGCGGCGCTGCGTCGGCAAAATACAGATTCTACGATAGAGGTAGCACTTTTTGGCTTTTTCGTTTCTGAAATGACGGGGCTCCTTAACCCAAAACCGTCGGAAAGTCCTTGTTTTTATTTCAGTCCGATTTTTTTGTGTACCTAGGACACATGGGTTTTTTCATCGGGTTGTACTTTCGGTTTACTCAAAAATCAGTTGGTGGGTGATGAGGTTCAGAGCGCCCTAAGGTGAGGGCCCCCAGAAAAAAACAATGGTTGATGCACCTCTATCGTAGCATGTGTCAAAAACAACAAAATGTCCACAAAAAAGTTGGGTCTATCTGGCACCTCTGGATAGCTGCCAGCAGGGACGGGTGCACGGGCTGCAGTAGAACAGGTGTCTGCGTGTGTTAACTTAGTTGTCCAGCCAAAAACTCTGTACTCGAGGATATATCGTTTTCAAAGACACGTTCTACAAAAAAACGCGGTGCAACACGGCACACTGCGGTGGAACCTATAAACCAATGAGCTTCAGCGCACGTAGATAGTCTGCGAAGCGTAGCATCCGACATAAAAATGGCAGGATACGCGTAGGCAAGTGAATTAGCGCGCACCCGCTTTTGGATTTGGAGTCCCAGCTTACCCCTATAACGCGCAAAATAACACGCCCCTTGAGACAAATTTCAGAGACGATTTTCTCCAAAACAATAGGGACACACACCACGAAAATCGCGGCTTTAGGAAGATCTCGTCCGAGATCATTCCATCTCGTCGAAATATTTTCATTACCATGCCACTCGGTGGGAAAAAAGAACGCGCGGTAATCACAAAACGGTGCCCGTGGTTAGTTCCCACATCCTAAAAAAATACTATCAAGTAATTTTTCAGTCGGCGTGGGCGGGTTTCCGCGCTTGGTCTCGACATCAAAACCTATCCGGCCCTCCCTGCAACATGTGGGCTATTTTTTTCACCCTCTTGCTCGACCTGGAAGCATTGGACGGATTCACAATCTTGATCGGCTTGGAAGCATTGCATGGACTCACAAGTCACTCTATAAACCATTTCGGCAGCGCGCTGAAACATCGAACCCGACAATCGCGCTGCGCGCAGAAAATTAAAATAAAATAGTGTCTGTTG
>JBBMKB010112836.1:0-21018 GCA_037833945.1 Alaria marginata
CGGGATTATCCCGTATCCCGTGGAATCCCGCGGGATTTTCACAACGGGAAAAATCCCGAGGAAAGCCCTGATTAATAGCAGGAAACCTCGAGTAGAAACGCTCTCATGGTGCGGTTCCGCTTGAACGCACTATTGAGGGGACAAACCCTCAGAAAGATGCTGGTAACCCACGCCCGAGCATACTGGCCAGCCGGGAGCACGAACTCAAAGAACAAAACCTACTGCCGCATATAGTCGCCTCCCTCGAGTCGCTTCCTATCATACCGTCAACCGCGAAGGCGTTTCTGACCAACGTGGTCATAGCTTCCACACAACAAAATCAGAGGACAAGCATCTCAATTGTTGGTACGATTTGTAGACAAAACCAAACCTCTTCCTGTTTATCCTACAGGTACTAGACCTATTCATATAGCAGTATTTAACATTTTGAAACCACGTATATATGTATGCCAACCAACAAAGCGAAGATTGAGATCTAATCAAGCGTCACTATAGGGAGCGTACAGTAGCACGAGCACCAACATCCCGCACGCGTGCCGTACAGATCCTTGCATTGCAGTTCGGATAGCAGCCGGGGCCGCGTTGTGTGGCTGTGATGCTGAAATCGTTATTTTAAATCGTCAATGTTGCTCTCTTAAATCCACCAAAAGGATTCATTGAGTGCCTCACCTGCGAGGTGTCTATCTCCGGGTCTCCTTCCACGACGCTCTTCCACCACGACCTGGTCGCCTTTTCGAATGAGATCACAACCGTCTTGCCGTCGTTCAGACTCCACATGCTGTCCTCCCGAGACACCGCGCTCGGCAGCTCCCCGTTGATGATCACGTCCCCGTCTTCCTCCGGCGCCGCCCCCGCGAGCCCTTTCGCCGCAGCTGATGGCGCCACCACCGCCGCCCCTGCTGCTGCTGCCGCCGCCGCTGTCGATGTTGCTGTCGCCCCCGCCCCTCTAACCCTAAGCTTCAGCCTCCGAGGTTGGATGAGGCAAGATATGTCCTTTGAACGGGTACCTGGGGGTACGTCGACGTATACCGTGGCCTCGCTCACCGTCTGCGTCCAGTAGTACTTGGGAGTCACGCCGCCATTTCCGATGGGCACCTGAAGCCCGCTGTCGGTGTAACGCACGCGGATGCTGCCGCTTGATTCGGAGGCGCTGGTGTCGGCGGCGGGGGTGGCAGCCTGGGGGCCAGAAGCTGTTGGCGTCGAGGAGGGGCTAGGATCATCACCTTCCCCGCACGTTGCATTTGGCGACGATTTATAATATTTGCTGCCGTTTCCCGATTGAGCCTGCTGCTGCTGCTGCTGCGAGGGCGGTGTTGTTGTAGTTCTTGACTCACCGTCTCCCTCTCCCGTTTGTTTGCTGCTGCTCTTATCCAACACCTCTGGCGCGTGGGACGCTGGTGGTGCCGCCTTGGGCTTGCCCCCTCGCCCGATAGCGCGACTGGTAGACAGTGCTGGCTTAGCTGGGGAACCACTGTGCGAGGCGGTTCTTCCTTTCCCTACTGTCCCTACCCGTGGCCGCCGCTGCTGCTGCTGCTGCTGCTGCTGCCCACCATATTGCTTGTACGGGAGGGAGTTGAACGCGCGGAGGAGAAGCTGTTCCGCTTTTCCAGGCGGGAAGCCCATGCCCGCGCTCGTGGTCTTGGCCGGATCGTACGTTACGTAGAAGTCCGTGTTCCTGTGCAGGAAAGAGAAGAACACCCCGAGGAGAGCCTCTAGAGAACCCGCCTGGCCCGTCAGGTTCTTCAGCACGTCGTCAAACCTCATGCCAAGTTCGGCCATCGCTGCAGTAAGACACCTACGACCCCCTTGGTATGATACGTATGATACCAGAGGAGGTAAGCTGAGGAGGAGTTGTGAAATCCGCCAGCTAGGGAAGTCTCTTTTGAGAGCTCTGCTGTTTTTCTCTCCTATTCACCCACCCTTTGCGCGGTTCTCCAGCTATCTATCTGTCGCTGGTGACGACGTCTGCCCGAGTGTAGGTAGGATGGCGCGCGCAATCCACCTCTAGAACAGAGAGATACAGCAAGACGGCAGCAGGTTTCGTGTGGTTGAATCTCCGAAGAACGCGTGGGGAGTTCCACATTTGGTTTAGAGCCTACTGCAGAGGATCCGAACGGGGAAAATAGGAGAAATATCCCCTCTTTTCCAAGACGACGGACGCAGACGAAGGCGCGAACGAACATTTCCTGGACTATCGGTGCCCTGCTCTCTGCGATTGAGTCTACCGTCCACCATCTCACTTGCCGTCACGGCGATGGTCACATGATCGCGTCACTGGAATTTCGAGGTCTCAGCAGGTAAGTGGTACTCCAGTTTCAGTCGTATGATATACCAGGTATACGATATCATACCCGTCCATGCCGACTTTTGATTTTCGGCGATTCCAGCACGCTGTTTTTCTGAAACAGCAGCAGCTGGCAGGTTCTGACGGGTGGAGATTGGAGAAACCCCACTCCACAGCGCAATGATTCCTCCACGCACGGGTATAGGCAGCCATGCTTGTGCAAGTTTGGAGTATGTGGCCAATCAATCTCTTGCGCAAGAAAGCATCAACCGGCGGCTTGGCGCGCATCGGCACATGGACGACGAACACTCGGGAAACATCAGGCAAGGACAAGAAATCCAAAGAAAGAATAGAATTTGGGGGCGGGGATCCTGGCTCAGCCAGCCACTCTCGGTGGAGTAGTTGTGTTTCAAATAATCGCCCAGGGCTCCAACTCCAAGCACGTTCAGCATTTTCCCTTCTTTTATGCTGGCCTTTTACCGTGTTCGCTATGGCTTGCCTCACGGTACAGCAGTGTGGCGGAGGCCAGTGCTCAATCCATCGGTGCACATGATCTTGCTTTTCCATGGGCAGTCTCATATGGGCACAGCAGCAGTCGCATGTCAGTGTCTATGTTCATGCACGTTCGTTCATGAACGTTCGTTCATGGGCGCTCATGAACGTTCGTGGGCGAGTAGTTGTGTTTCAAATAATCGCCCAGGGCTCCAACTCCAAGCACGTTCAGCATGTTCCCTTCTTTTATGCTGGCCTTTTATTTACCATGTTCGCTATGGCTTGTCTCACGGAACAGCAGTGTGGCGGAGGCCAGTGCTCAATCCATCGGTGCACACGATCTTGCTTTTCCATGGGCAGTCTCATATGGGCAAAGTCGCACGTCAGTGTCCATGTTCATGCACGTTCGTTCATGGGCGCCCATGAACGTTCGTGGGCGTTGATGAACGTTCATGGCACTACCGTGGCGCTGGCATGGGGCTACCGCGGGGCTGCATTGGGAGTATGAACTGCCACGACACTGCCATGGTACTCGTAGTGCCGTGAAGCGCTATGGCACTTACCATGGGGGACTCTCATGAGCATGCCATGGGAAAACCGTCGATTGTAAAGTCGCCTACATAGAAGGACCAGTTTTTAAACACTGCGAAATTTCAATATTACAAAATCACGTGCGTGCTCAGACAGGTGGGCACATACAGCCGAATAGCTGGAAGCAGGTGTGCACTCGTGTTCGCATGCATGTTACGTGTACTATATACTATATATAATACCGTCTATCCGTCCCTGCTGGCTGTCATCACACTGCCTTGGGACCTCATGGCGCTTCATAGCATATTCATGGCACCTCATGTCACCTCATAACCTCATGTCACCTCATGGCATGTTCCATATGGCACTTGATGGCAGCCCCACGGCAATGCCATGACAGTCAGTCCCCACGGCACTCTTCGTGGTAGTTTCATGAACGTTTATGGGATCACATACCAGGTACTTGGTATCTTTCATGAAACTGTCATGGACGTGCCATGCAAGTCGTCCGTGAAAGCGCATGTAGGCGCATGATGTGCCACGAAAGCCCACGAAAGCTCATGCTGGTGGCATACAGCCTTCATGCAGTTGCAATGAAAGCCTGTAAAAGTGCCCTGACATAGCAGTCCCATGGAGGGAGTGTCATGAAACCCCATGAAAGCTCATGCTTTTCCATGAATTGTCATGGAAGCTTCCTTTGGCGTTCACCGAAACGAAAAGTGCTGTGTACGGTTTCGCCCACTCAATCCCTGGGTCAAGAAACAGTGCGAATCTTCGTGGTATCACACCCTGATAGAAGGGGAAGCCATCACATGTTCTCATTGAGGTAAAAGAGAAGCATCCTCGAAGCACTTACTCCGTTTGGGAACATTTTCTCTTTTGATATCCCCCTGAGCTTTGGTACTTGGCAAAGCCTGCTTTATGCTTCTGAACTATTTGTCGGTTGATATCCCGCTGAGCTTTGGCGCTTGGTACAGCTTGCTTTGTGCTTCTGAACTATTTGTCGGCCCTTGCAATGTTGCAAATTCAGATCGAGGCCGGCCCTGCACTGCCGGAAGGGATGGCGAAGGAAGGGGTGATCGACATTGTGAGCTGTAAACGCGGAGAAGGATGATGATCGACATTGCTGTGAGCTATGAAGGCTGTGAGCCTCACACCCTTCATAACTGACAATAATGTCAACCGTCGTCTTTCACCGCGTTCATAGCTCATAATTTCGATTATTTCGTCCATGGCCATCGCTTCCGGGAGGGCACAGTCGGCCTCGACTTGCATTTGCAATGTTGCAGGTCGAGTTTGATCCTTCATTGCCGGAAGAAATGGCGAAGGAAGGCTACTCATATACAGCGTTCATCGCTCATCATGTCACATCATTGCGTTCATAGTTCATCATGTTGAACACCCCTTCGTTAGCCATATCTCCCGGCAAGGCGGGGTCGCCCTTGATCTGCATTTGGGCGCATATATATTTGCGGTGCCACCCACAGCAACCCCGGTAGAAGGCGAAGCCAAACAACCACTTCTCGATGCATTTTTTTCGAAGCGCTTTTACTCCATACTGGGGATGCTTCTGATTCCCCTCTAAACTCTGTTAATGCTGGTGAACTCTTTGTCCGCCTTTGCAACATTGCAAATGCAGGTCGAGGCCGAACCTGCCCGAAGAGATGGCGAAGGAAGGCTCGTCGTAGCCTTCGTAGCTCATCATGTGGACCACCCCTTTCTTCGACATGCTTTCTTCGCGCAGGGCAGAGTCGCCCGCGAGCTGCATTTGAGTGCGGACCTTTTGCTGTGCCACCCAAAGTAACCCCGATCGCAGGCGAAGGCACACTCACTGATCAAAGCAGACGCCTCGAAGCGCGTACCCCACATTGAGAACTCTTCTGTTCTGAGCTCCCGCTGACGTTTGGTATAGCGTGCCTTGCGCTGCTGAACTGTATGTCCGCTCTTGCCATGCTGCAAATGCAGGTCGAGGCCAACTCCGCTGTGCTGGAAGGGATGGCGAAGGGAGGGATGATCGACATTGTGAGCTATATACGCGGTGGTGTTGGTTGACTTTATTAGTGTCAGCTATGAACGCTGTGAGTTCCCACAGCGTTCATAGCTGAAGAACATGTCAGTCCGCATCTTTCACCGCGTGCATTGCTCACAGTATCGATGATCTCATCCATCTCTATCGCTTCCGGAAGGGAACGGCCGGCCTCGACCTGCATTTGCAACGTTGCAAGTCGAGCCGGACCCTGTCTTGCTGGAAGAGATGGCGAATGAAGGCTCCTCATAAAAGCGTCCATAGCACATATGTCGACCACCCTTTCCGTCGCTATTATTTCTTCCCGGAAGCCAGGGGCACCCTCGAGCTGCATTTTAGTGCGTATATTTTGTGGTACCACACACAGTAACCCCTACAGCAGGCGAAGCCAAACACTCAAAGCAAACGCCTCGAAGCGCGTACTCTACAATGGGAACTCCTTCTCTTCTGATTTCCCACTGAGGATTAGTACAACCTGCCTTGTGCTTGTCCGGCCTTGCAATGTTGCAACACCCAGGTCAAGGCCGGCTCTGCTCTGCCGGAAAGGATGGCGAAGGGAGGGGTGATCGACATTGTGACCTATAAACGGGGAGAATGGTGATGATCGACTTTATTGTGAGCGATGAACGCTACGGGTTCTCACAGCGTTCACAGCTGACAATAAAGTCGATTACCATCATTCACCGCGATCATACGTCACAGTCTCTACTATCTCGTCCGTCGCCATCGGATCCGGCAGGGAACGGTCGGCCTCGACCTGCGTTTGAAATGTTGCAGGCCGAGTCCGATCTTGCCTTGCTAGAAGAGGTGAGGAGCGAAGGCTCCCTATAGTCTTCATAGCTTATGGTGTCGACCATCTCTGCCTTAGAATCATCCCACGGTAGGGGTGCAGCATATTTTCTGAGTTCCTAGCATGAGCTCAATATTTCGCCGGAAAAATGACTTCGAAAATATTCGTTCGCGCAACCCGACCAACTTTTCTATGCACTAGTCCTAAAACAAAATATACTCGTAAAGTTTTCATACCAACTGGTAGTTCCTCACTTGAGAAACTCAACCGATCAAGAAAGTTTTGCCCAAAATGTGCAACCCCTACCGTGGGATGAGTCCTTAGTCATATCTTCCGGCAAGGCGAGATCGCCCTCGACCTTCGTTCGAGCGCGGGTCTTTTGTGGTGCCACCCACAGCAACCCCGATAAGAGGCGAAGCCAAACAACCACTCATCGATGCAACAACCTCGATGCGCGTACTCTACACTGGGAACTGATTCTCTTCTGATTTCCCGGTGAGCTTTGGTACGCCGTGCTTTGTGCTGATGAACGATTTGTCCGCTCTTTCAATATTGAAAAAATGTATGTCGAGGCCGGTCCTTCCCTACCGGAAGGGATGGCGAAGGAAGGGGTAGTCGACACTGTGAGTTATGAACGCGGAGAATGATGCTGGCCGACATATTGTCAGCTATGAATGCTGTAAGTTCTCACAGCGTTGGTAGCTGCCAACAATGCTGATCGACATCTTTCACCGCGTACGTAGCTCGCAGTTTCGAGTATCTTGTCCCACGCCATCGTTTCCGGAAGGGAACGGTCGGTCTCGACCTGCATTTGCAATGTTGCAGATCGATTCCGACCCCGCCTCGCTTGAAGAGATGGCGAAGGGTTGCTTCTCAAAGTCTTCATAACTCATCGTGTTGACACCCTCTTTCTTGTGCCATGTCTTCCGGCAAGGCAGGGTCGCCCTCGACCTGCGCTCGAGGGAGGATCTTTTGTGGTGCCACCTACAACAGAAACTCCGATAGAAGGCGAAGCCATACACCCACTCGTCGAAACAGAGGCCTCGACGCGCGTACTCCATATCGGGAACTCCTTCTTTTTTACGTTCCCGCTGAGGAATGGTACAACCTGCTTTGTGGTGCTGAACTCTTTATACACCTTTGCAAAGCTGCATAAATGCAGGTCGTAGTCGACACCTGCCCTGCCGGAAGGGATAGCGAAGGAAGGGGTTTTCGACATCGTGAGCTTGAACGTGGAGAAAACAAAATGTCGATCCTCGTATTTCACCGCGTGCATAGCTCACACGTTTGATGATCGCGTCCCTCGCCATCATTTCCTGAAGGGAAAGGTCGGCCTCGACCTGCAGTTGCAACGTTGCAGGTCGAGTCCGGCCCTGCCTTGCTGGGAGAGGCGGCGAAGAAATTCTTCTCATAGCCTTCATAACTCATCATGTTGACACCCGCTTTCTCTTACCATGTCTTATGGTAAGGCAGGGTCGTCCTTGACCTACGTTCGAGTGCGGATCTTTCGTGGTGCCACCCACAGCAACCCAGATAGGAGGCAAAGCCGGAAGCTAACGCATCGAAGCAAAAGCCTCGAAGCGCGTACTCTATATTGGAAACTCCTTATTTACTGAGTTCTCGCTGAGCTTTGGTCCTTAGTACGGCCTGCCTTGTCCGCTCTTGCAATGTTGCAAATGCAAGTCGAGGCTCGCTCTGCCTTGCCGCAAGGGATGGAGAAGAAAGGGGTGATCGGCATTGTGAGTTATAAATGCGGAGAATGATGGGGATCGACATGAGTGTGAGCTATGAGCGCTGTATGTTCTCGCAGCGTTCGCAGCTGGCGATGTCGTCGATCATCGTCTTTCACCGCGTGCATCTCTCACAGTGTCGATGATCTCGTCCATCGCCATCGTTTCCGGAAGGGAACGATTGGCCTCGACCTGCATTTGCAGTATTGTAGGTCGAGTCCGACTCTGTCTTGTAGTAAGAGATGGCGAAGTTAGGCTCCTCTTAGGGTCTGTAGCTCATCATGTAACACCGATAGCGTTCATGGCTTATCATGTGGACCACCCCTTCCTTCGCCATATCTTCCGGCAATACAGGGTCTCTCTCAACCTGCGTTTGAGGGCATATATGTTGTGGTGCCACCCACAACAGCCCCGATAAGGCTAAGCCACACTCACTCATCGGCGCAGAAGCGTCGGCGCGCTTGCAGTACTGGTTCCCCGCTGATATTTTCCTTGACGCAGTCTTGCTTGTACTGGTGAACTCCTTGTCGGCTCTTGAGATATAGTGAAAATGCAGCGTGTTGCCGGCGTTGCCCCGCCGGAGAAGATGCCGGACGTGAAGAGACGGCGAGGGTGCCATGGCACGTGCCATGGTATTGCTTTTGCACTTGCCACACTGCCATGGAAACGCCATGAAAATACCAAATGTTGCGCATCGTTGGATAAAACGGACGCGATCGCCGTCTTTGATGAGTAGGCGCGACAGCCATTAAGTGACGTATATGAAGCACAGCACTTTGCAGTTGCTTTGTTCGCCCTTGCAGGTTTAGCGCGCAGGTCGATTTCGACCCTGCCTTGTCGAGGGAGATGGCCAAGGAGGGGAAGATAGATATGGTGACCTGTTCATGCTACGGTTTGTTCAACCCAATATCAATTCTTGGGTCGGAACCATATTGTGGCATCTATGTATATTATAGCTCATCATGTCGATCTCCTCCTCCTTTGCCTCCTCCTCCATGGCTTGGCAGGGTCGGCTTCGACCTGTAGTAACAAACTGGCAAGGGCGACCAAAATGGTTGCAAATTACTGTGCAACATGTCTTTCTGTCTATAATACGTGGCACGCTTACTTGTCAAGAGCGGCGATCGCGTACGTTTTAGCCAATGCCGGCTTCCGGAAAACCCGTCGACCTTGGGTCCAATAAACGTAACGTTGATAGCCCACCGTGTTCTTCATTCCTTCTTTCACCATTATACTGACCCTAAAGAGTTCAGCAGCATAACGCAGGCTTTACCAAAGTTGTGCGAGAGCTCAGAAGGGTTTCCAATACGAAGTAAGCGCGTGGATATTTTTTCTTGGATGAATGGGTGCTTGACTTTCTTGTTGTTGACATCGAGGTTGTTGTGGGTGACACCGCGCAATATACCAACGATGCCCACTATTTGACTTTTTCATGGCAATGACACTACTGTGGGCTTGTATGACAGTGCCATGGCTGCCACGGTACTGCGGCATGCCATGGCACTGCCATGAAGACGCATTGTAGTGCCGTGGCAATGCCACGGCAATATCATGGCCCGGACATGCCACGCCACAACGATACATTACCACGGACTGCCGTGGATGTGCTGACGTTGAAATGTCTTTATCAACTCCCATGCATTGCCATGGCATTGGGTACCATGACACTGTCATGACACCTTCAAACAACACTGGGCTGCCATGACACTCACTGCAATGATATTGACGTGAATAGCCGTGGGCTTTCATCGGAATTCTAAGCGCTACCATGGGTCTTGGTGGACTCGCATGGGCACCGCTATGGGATTTTGGGGTCATAGCACAACCATGGACTGTCATGGGCCTCCGTGAACTGCCATGGAACAGTCATGACAAAGCGATGGCATTGCCATGAATTTTCATGGGCCTCGATGGCAGTCCCATGAAGGTTTGTGGTTAGCGTTGGGTTTGAGTGCCATAGCACGGCAATGTCAGTTCCATGGCAATGCCATGGCACCTCTAGGGTACCCATGGCACCTCTAGGGTACCCACGGGAGTCCCATAGCATGACAATATATATTATAGCAGTCCCATGGCAGTCCCATGGTTTCTTTTTGTGGCAATGCCATGTCTTTATTCATGGAATGCCATGGAAGTCAATGCCATGACAATGCTTTACAAGTTCATGTCAGTTCCATGGCACTATCCCGAGCACTCATTGCCGCATTTACTCGCTGGTTGGAGGTTCTGCTCCTCTCAACCGTACAACCCAATGGACATGCCATTTGCATCCCATGGGGACGTCATGAAAGCCCACAAGCGTGTCCAGACGTTAGATGGGGGGAAACATATGGACAAGGCCTGGTGCTAGATTGTCACGACCATCGCCGACTTGTACAACCCGACTGTATCGGTGATCACGCACGACCACGAAAGGAGGTCGATCAGTTTGCCCCGGACTATTGCCATAATAACGACATCGACCAGAACGGCCAATCAAACGTAGCTAGAGACGATGGAGACACAGCATGGTATCGTGGGACTGCAGGCGGTCATATTAGGCCAAGAACGCAGTAAAACGCGTACCCGGATACCATCGATAGGCTGCGGATTCCTCGGGTGTTATTTCAACAAGCAGCTTCTACAAGAAGCCGCGTGTAGCGCTCGGGGGCTCTCATTGAAGAAGGCATTCGTTGATTGTGCAGACAGTGCACTAGCGGAGGCCAATATAAAACCGAGAAGCAGGTGATGCGAGACAAAGCCCACACGGAACTCTTGCACGTCTTGTTCCTGTGTACTGTCGGGGGCGCAGTGAGGCTGGGAAATACCCCCAAGCCACGCAGGGAGGCGAAGCGCATTGACTGCCGCGTTTGGAAGGCCCTGAATTTAGTCCAGGTTCAACTCCAACGACGAGCAGCATAAACGTGCGCTCATTCTCCAGCCAGAGGATTTTGGCCATGCAAAAGAGCCTCGACCGCAATGTCTTCGTCAAGGATGTACGGGACATAGGATACACGGTGGAGAACACCAGATAACCTGTGCCTGGTGATCACCTTGCAGCTTTGGTTATACAAGGGACGCCGGCTTAATACGGACAGCCAGCGGTATGTATGGCAGCTGCAAATTCATGTCTCGGCCCCAACCGGGCCGCAGAAATTGTCAAATGATGCAGGAAGGCTGATAGACTTGGCAGGCGTGTCATGGGATCTAGACAGACCGATGTTAAGCGGTGCGAAATGTGCGAGAAAGAGGAGAACGCAAGAACAACTGCAGGTACAAGAAACTAATCGGGTGAGGCTGGCATCGGTCACTATTTGCGACGACTACCACGGCAAGGAAGCGGCAGCAGCAGCCGGGGTGCTCTTTGCACAGCTCCCACACCCGCGGTGACACCAACCGCAGAGCTCAAGCAATGACGACTTCACTGCAGCTTGGACTGCCTCCGAAGCGGCGCTCGCTCTCGCGGCCAGGCTGGCGGCCGAGGACAACATTACAGCAACAACAAAAACTCAGGGCGCGGCAATAGGAGGCCCCATCGGCAGGCCAGTCCCACATTGGCAATTTTTCCATCCGCAAAACCCGCCACGATATTGCTCAGCTAGGGCGGAGGCACAGACTTCACACCTTCGCTGTTTAGTCCAGCCAAAGCGCGGCGGAGGATGTTAAAGAATATCGGGCGCCTATTTTCAGCGATCCACAACATTCTACACTATCATCACTGCTGCTTGAGATCGTCTCACAACGGCTCTGCGTTAGCCTCTGAAGACTGTCTGTCATCGGTCAGCTATTTAACAGAAGAACTGACCGACTCTCCATCCTCGTGCAAAGTGGAGCCTCTACATACTGCTTGGCTTCTTGGACATAGAGTTGGTTCCATGGCTGAAAGTGTTTGAGGAAAAGTGCACCGAACTCCAGCTCCTCAAGGTCATTGCGAAGGTCGAGCGTCGAAAGTTACGGTTTCACGGCGTCGCCACCGGTGCCTGCCTTGTCCTTCTCTACGACTCTGGCTGGATCTACCAAGAACTGGGGTTGGCAGTCGCCGTGGTACCGGAGCTGAGTCGCCACCTGCTTTTTGCAGGGGGGGGGCAGGGTTCACGGGGGTCCGTCGACGGTGATTTCCGAACAACCGTACTAGAATACGAGGGATTCTAAGGTTGGGCGCTGCTGTACTTCGATTCCCTGTACCACCTGGATCTGTACACCTATCGTGGGTATGGGGGTATCACCACGAGAGGGAACATTTCATGGCGAATAACAAGCTGGACGGATGCAAGCGGATTGTTTATTAACGGCGCAACCGGCATCCACAGATTATTTCATCACTATCTCGATCAAAGCACAAACCGTCATTTTTCAATCACTTTGGAGACTGCAACTATCCTACGGGACTCGGTACTTCTCTTTGCGGCACGTGGGCCACAACAAAGGGCGCCCTAATAAACTATCCCTAGTGCACTGTACGTAAAGCGACTCTGCCTCTGCGATGTATGTACGCATGTGCACCGGTCTGCTAGGACTAGTACTTCCTGTGGCTAAGGCGGGCATACCTGGTAAACAAATTTTCAGCAACATTAGCTGACAAAAGACTACTATCCACTTCATCAACACCAAGGATGTAGCGTTGGATGCGCTGTCGGTCGATTTGTTCAAGGCAACACCGTGCCGAGCAGGTTACGCGTCCAACGTCTACGCCCCGAAGGCAGCAGTGAGTACAGGTCGGTAACTACGAGCGCTACAGTTTCATAACGGGCATTCGACAACATTTTACCGCCGCCAACACGCCGAAGCAGAATTATACCAGATACCTCCCAGTACGCTGCATTCGCGCTCATGGATGCTACGTGGTGGTCACTCCACGGGGTCACTAAATATGTAAGCTGTCTCCGCCTTGATCACGGATGTTTCAGTTATTGTCTGGTGTGCGTGTCGGCTTGATAAATAACTCGCTTGCTGTTATTATGCCTACCCGCAGTTCATTGGAGGCGACCGATCTTCTTTAGGTATCGTCATGCCCGACCTAGGGGGCTTGTTAGAATATACGGTAGTCATGCATGACATACAACGGAAGTCCGAATACTCGTGGGTCGTGCGTGTTTTGTTTGGCTCTGTGTTGTACGTAGGTACCATGATATATTACGTCAAATGAGGTGATACGAGGTATATATATGGTGTATCAGGTACGTGCGTACCTGATCATAGATGGGGAGATTAAATAAGGCGCTGTACCCGTCTTGCATCCTAAAATATGGAACGCTTTTGACAAGCGTTGCGAATGCAGGATGCTTCTCGGGGATAGTCGGGGGGGGAGGGGGGGGGGGCACTCATTTCATGCATAGCCATGGTCGTATGACCATATACCATCGCATCCCAACATTGCCGGGACGGAGCACGTCGGGTTTTCACCGACCAGGCAGATATCGCGCGCAACAAGCGCGAAACGGCCGTGAGGTGTTCGTGGAGTCGCATGAAGGGCGAGCTGAAACACTTGTGAGGCGGACTTCCGCGCCTTCTTTGCACTTTGTTGCATCTGGATGACAGCTTCGATTGGGTTTCAATATTTTCTGGTGTGGCCACTTCCGGAGACAGCAACGGGGATACTGTGGGGGGGGGAGTATATGCCTGCCCCCCCCTCCCCTTCTTCCACTTTACACTCGACGACCGCGAGGCTGTACCGCGATAAAGATATCTCCATCCATCGTCAATACAAGAACAAAACGTAGCAGCAGACATCCTTGCGCCCTCTCAAACAAGTTACCTTTGACGTCGAGGGCTAAAGACAAACCCGTGCCATTTTCCGATTGATTACTTATGAAACCCATTCGTACTACCGTACAATTGGTGGTTATTTGTTCATGGTCCAAGGTTGGTATTTTAGTTTAAGACCCCGGGGTACCTATCAAGGGCTAACTCCTTTAGATTGAGCCCGAGGGGTAGACATCAATAGTTGCCAAAGGAAACGGTTGGAGGCGAGGGTGGCGGTGGCAGCAGGACGTTCGGCATCCGCCGTGGAAACCTTGGGAAGTGTGCCGTCACTTTGATTATTTATAGTAGAAGCTTCGCCTAGGGATTGGGGGCTGAGCGGGAGGAGGCGGGGGGAGGCGAGCGGGCGAGGAGGGGGGGCGAGGGGTACCGTCCAGGGTTTGAGGGATATAGCATGCATACCTATTTCATAACCAGTTCCAGATCTCACACGTACGGGTGCCTGATATTGAGAATAAACAGCAAGCTGGTTCTCCTCTTGGTGTGGTTTGAGGGTCACACACACACACACACACACACACACACACCAAGATGGGCGTGACAGGATCACGATGCCTGGGCCCCAGCAGATAGATTATGTCGAGATAGGGTCCCGAGATCAACCAAACGAACGTATACCGTGTATGGGAGTGATGCCGACATAACGCAAGAAACGTCATGTCGACAGTACCCCCCCCCCCCCCGTCATGTTCATGATAATCAAGTTTAGGTCAGCACGTTACTATTATCTGAATACATTCAATACGGGGGACCACAAACGCAATGTTTCAAGCAAAACACGATGCTAAACCCTGACTTGCATGACTGCAAACACTCCACAGTATAATAACGTTACTCTGTGAGGTGTGTTTTCAGGGAAATGCTCACGCACGCTTGCTTCCGGTCACACACATATAGACGTCATCAACTGGTGTACCAGGTATATAGTTAACGGTGTTTCAAAGGACGTGGTGGTGCTACCAACACAGTATCTCCCCAAAACGAGACTTAGGACGATGTTGCTGTCCATCACGTCTCCAATGATAGTCATGTTCCTCTCAAGATCCGTTGTGTTTCTTTCCAGCAATTTTGAAGGGGTCGATCTTCGCTTTCAGTTCCATACACAAACAGGCGTCTATTCATTATATGCTCAAGTTGTGATCGAACCCTGCAGCGCTTCGCCTGACGAGGTACATACGCCAATGCTTGGGAACCAACACGTTCACTGTACACCGCTCTTGAGGGTGCGTTCTGCGACCACGCGTGGTCTGCTGTTGATGCCTCTGCATGCCTACAGCTTGCGAACCCGCCTAATCACGGCATGCATTCACGTACCGGCGGCAGGTGTTAATTTGCCACTGTTGCAGAAGACATTCGTGCGTCACTCACTCGGTTCAACCGCGCACGACGCGCCAACCACCAGCTGGCACAGAGCCCCACGACAAGGTGGTCCTTCCCTTTGAGGTACTGCATGCATATATTTTACTCATGACAGCACTCGCTATACTTTCGCCTTATTTACACAGAGCCCAGGTAGACTTTGCGGTAGACGACCACATATTGGTTCGTGTGTGCATGCGCGCGTATAATGCGCCGCTCTATACCTCTGTTATATGGGGGGAGTCGCGAAAAGGGCAGCTGTGGGCAGGGTAGTTGATGAACCCTCTGACCTCTGACCTTTGTTTGCTCAGTAGACCAGATCTACGAACTATTTTACGCTGCTGTGACTGGGCAAGTGTATGTTGATGTGTAATGCTTGTAGATGTGTGTTTGTATCAGACATTGGTATACGGGAGGAGCGTGAGCGATGACTGGAAGAGCTTATCTGGCCGACTGGCCACGTGCACAGTGTCAAGGATTTTAGTTTGACAGATTTCTTGTATTTCTTCGACGGCAACTGTGAAGTTCGGCGCACCCAAGATAGCGGTGTACCGGTAGATGGCTGCCACTGCGCCAGGACCCTTTGTACGCCGGGATTATCACTACGAGTCGAGGCGGGGAAAATCGTTTTCACTAGTAATTATGTGATTAATAGTATTCAATCTCGTGTATGCTGTGAGATGTACATCATAGCTAACGGTCAGCGCTGACTGTTAGCTCAGTCGTTATGGTGTATATCCAACAGTGCATGATATCACGTACCAGGTATGTTTACTGTTATGTATGTTCGGCGTCAGGTTTCCATGAACAGCCCCTGGGCCTGTGTTTTGCTGATCCGGATCCTTTCTTTCCGTTGCCTCCGCCGGCAATGCCCACATTCTTGGCACTTATGGCACTGCACGCAGTTGAGGAGTGTTTTCGTCGCTCGTGCGGCTGGCTGCACCTCGCCTGCTGTAATGCCACGGCCATTGCCGAGCCGAGAGGGTTCATGGACGCGTTCTGTTTTCCACCTCATTCCTCATCGTTTCATCAGTGTAGAAGGCCCGGTTGCAGGGATGAGATCACGCGTATAATATACTGTGTGCCCCATACGACTCAGTCGTCGGCATTTTCGAAGGCAGTTATCATGTCTTGGAAACGCTCGCGCGGATTTTCTGACCAATATGATGGAGTCGCGACCTGCGATTTTGTGCTACCGTTTTGGTCAACATTATTATCCGGGGCTTCATTGAGGCTGCACGCTGAAATTAGAGAGCTTCTCGAGGCAGGCTTGTACGTAGTATTGTTAATAGTTGTATACATTTGGCGACTGAAGCGATTATGCCCTGCCTCCTGCCTATCACCTAACGCGGTATCGCTGGTGGAGAACACGAGGAGGGGCTAGAGAATGGGACTACCCCTAGTCCATCGGTGCTATGTAACTGCTTCCCGACTCCGGCCATCACTTCAAAAGTTATGGACGCTCGGGCTTGGAATCTAGAACAACAATCCGCTCCTTCTTGCTTGCCTCCGTCCAAGATGTGTGTTTCACCGGCAGCCACCTGGTCGCTTCTCTGTTTCAGAAGCGGGCTTCCGGGACCAAGAAAGTACGCCGTCATGAGGCCAGCTTCCAGCAAACAAAAGGGACACGCATTCAAACAGCGAGCAACAACGCGTATCTGGCACGGAAGTTGACCTGAGCGTGGAGAGAGGATACACGAGCGTCGTCGTGGGTGGATTTCGTTCGCTGGCGCCGTTCTTGGGAAGAGGGGCGAACTCGTTGAAGTCGAGACCGTCCACGATGCGGAAGTTTATCAAACAACGTGTCCGGCAGAATGTGAAGTCCAGTCGACGGCGAGAAGATGGCTAAAACGAGCAGTTTCGGATGTGCGGTGCAACAGTACGTATGGCAGGCCTTAAATTGGCCACATCAGATTTGTGCGCTTGCTACCGAGTCGCAGAATGGTTCGCTGTACACTTTCCAGGTTATTCTCCTTTCGTAGTTTTTTTCAGCTTCGGGCCTGCTCGCTGGCACACGACGCCCCTATATGGTGGCCGGTCGGGGGAGGTACGAAGGTCGACACAACATCTGCGTCGCCGACTTCATGCATATTCTGCACCCACGGCGGCCCTCACTAAATCGGCGTGGAAAGCCCCGAGGTTGGCAGGGTTACAGTCCAAGATGAATGCCGTCACCAGTTTGTGTTGTAGGACGAGTCCTTGGTTGACTACTGCTGAAGAGCGTGATGGTACGCTTGGGACAGGCTGAAGGCCAGCGCGTCGTCCATGACATAGTAGCTTCCCGAGGTATGTGGTAGCTTCCCAACATGAGCGAGATCCGCCTGACATCTTCGATCCCGTCCTCAAGGGCCTGCCATGAGTTCACGATGCTGCCACCCCTCGCTGTATTGGCGTCAACCACGCCGATGTCTAGTTTCTTGAGATCAAGCAACTGAACATCGGCGTGGTCGATGCCAATACATCGAGGGATGGCAGCGCCGTGCACGCGTGGAAGATCCTTCGGAACGGGGCCGAAGATTGCAGGCAGATCACGCTCAAGTCAAGAAGCTACCACGTCATGGACGCGCCGCCAGCAGCCAGTCTCGCGGCGCGCACCAACAGGGCTCTGATTAAAAAGGATGTCGTCTTGCAACAAGGAGCGGTATGGCGGCTTATCAATCGTGTGTTGTGATACCCTGCCAACCCCGAGACTTTCCCCGCCGACGCGGCGAGAGCTACCGAAGACGCAAAGTACGAGGTCGGCGACGCCAATAAGAGTTGTTTCGACGCGTGCTATATGTATGTTTCATTGTTTGTATACCTAGGCCACGGAAGTTTTCATCGGGTTAAGCATACCACTTTCATCAAAGCCAGTTTTTGGGTGGGGCATAGAGCTCCTCAAACGGGGGGGCTCATAAACTTAGTTGAACCTTTATCTTAGCATGCAAATTAAGGCCGTCGTATATCCTCAGACTGAAAATCAAATCGGAACGTCTTGTGCCCAGCTAGCAGAGCCGAGGCTCAAACAAGCTACAGAAGAAGACAAAAGCCTGAAAAAACATTCGGTGAACCAAGTCTGCGACAGGTGATTTAGACTGAAGACATCACTCTTCGATATCGTGCTGTCGATCAACTAACTCCCTTTAGTTCCCGGTCGTGAAGTTCTCAACTTGAAGGGCGGCTACCATACCACAAGCTTGTTCGGGCGCAGCTCGACCCCGAGGCGACCAAGGGAAGCTTAGTTGAGGCCGTAGAGAAATGCTTCCAGGACTCCCGAGGTGTCTGACCGCTTTAGCTTGAGCACGAAGAGGTGGAGCTGTTCCACACAGTTTGGGAGGACACGCACATTGCCCGGTCGCATTCATCGGCAGGAGATGCGCGTGTTATGTATAAACCATTATTTGATCCGCAGTTGCGTCAACGCGCTATATCGTCCCTCTCATATTTGTGTGGAAACTATTTGGTTGCTTTACCCCACAAAACATTATATATATATATATTATAATATATATTATAAAAAATTAAAACACTCCAGCTGTGAGATCGAGTATATTATCGTCCTCGAATGTCACTGTAGTACGTTGCGCTGTTGATATGTTTTGGGACGGCGAACGCACGGAAGGTTGCGGCTGGTGTCGCGCACCCGGGGCAGGGAAGACACCGCACGCACTCCTTCGAGATGGTTCCCGCAGTCGCCGTGTTGACACCTGCATCGTCTATGGTTCGATTGAGGCAAACATCGAGTTTGCGCCCTTCGACGCCGACGTCGTCTGGACGACTCTGTTCGACACGTTGACTCTATGAAGCATTTAAGCTGTAGGATTCGCATTCAGACGGTGATCCGCCAGTCGTTCCGTGGTCTCCATTATACTATGCGATGCCAATTACGACTATTGCTTCGTTGATTAGTTCATACCACCAATAGGGTGCCTGCCTTTTTGGTTACTCCCGCCTGCCGCCATCATATAGGATGACACTATTAATAAGCTCCGTCCGTGTCTACTGCTCCCTGTATGAGGCATACGGTATTTGGAGTGCAATGCGTTCGAGTGACCCGTTTAGGTAAGGGCGGGTTGAAAGCTGGCCTCTTTCAGTGATATATTCTCCGTTCCGTGTGGCATCATTGGAATCATACGCGCGCGTTGTATGTCGATCCGCCTACTACAGGAAGACGAGTCGGTGGCATTGGTGCCCGATAAGTACGAAACATTTATTTTACGGCCACGAAACCTGCATCTCTGGCATGTTGACACATCTCTCCATGGGTATAGTTTAAGTTTTGGTGTACATAGACAATTCAAAGTTCGCCGTCCGGTGGAAGACATTATTGATCATACAAGACAGCAAAATGTTACAGTACGCCTGACAGCATTTATGTGTAGGTATGTACCGACAACAGAAAAACAGGACAGCAGTGCGACAGTAAAAGTGTATTGATGGGGGGTAGAGCCTGGCGGCTTAAGGTTAAGAGTAGAAGGTAGATGTGCATGTGATGGGTGGAGCAAGGGCTGCAGGTGGATTAGAACGCGATACTACGCCGGAAGTAGGTACATAAGGGAGGGAGAGTTCGTGTGTAGGTTTCCTTTTTTTGTGGGTGTCCCTTGGTTTTGTTATATTTATAATGCTTTCTGGGAATGTTTATGAGTGATCGACGTCGGAGCTCATGCTGCACAATGGAGGATGGCTTAAAACAGCATCATCACTTGGTTGTGGCCAGAGAGGATCAATGATATTCCCTGCCCGTAGTTTTCCTATTCGTTAGAAGCTTTGAATCGTTAGTGGTATTGTATGATAGCATAGTGAGAGGCTCGGACCCTCTCGTTCCCTCGTCTACTCTAATTGTTTTTCAACAGGAAAAACGAATAGTCTAGAGATGGCTCATCTGAAGAAAAGAGGATGGTGTACATGGGGTTGTCGTTGAAACTTTTTTCCGGACCTTTTCGGTCGACGAATATATGCGTTCGGCACTATCCGAAGTGGGTCGACTATTCATACACTCTAAACAATTGTATTTAGAGCCTACTATTAATATATCTGTTTTTTTTTGTGTAAACTTGAAGAAAACGCATTGATTGTGATTGTTGATTGATCGACAGGTGCACATCGCAGTAGTACTACTATTAATAGTGTACCTGTACGATCTTTCCCTTGTGAACAACCCGCAATAAACGTTTTCGGTTAGTTTAAAAAGCCAGAAAAATTCTACAGTGTTAGTTACACTGCTGTGCGAACGCAACCGATCTAGGTTATACGCGACTTGCCCCTATGCCGTGGTAGAAGAGGAACAGAGAAGATGGATGGAAACCCGGTTCCACAACCCACCAAATAAATACACACACGAGTCATACTAATCTATCACGGACCCTTATATACACACAGTACCTTGTCGTTAAAGGCCCATCACACAAACATAAATGAGTCCATCATATTGTCATGAAGGCCGTGTAGCTGTAGTCACGTTCCCAATTCATACCGTTTATCCGACTGCCTCGGAAGGCAGCCGGCCTAGCCCACAATATGAAACCCCATAACACATGAAACCGTCAACATCCGCACACCAGTATCACGCCACCGGGTACCAAAAACAGACAGCAGTAGTGGCCCCCATTTGCCACTAAAATTGTCAAAACATAAATGTATTACACGGTCTTTCTTTTCGAGTGAACACTGAAAAAAAGGCCCAACCAAGCAGAAAAACTAAAAATCAACAAAGTTGGCGGCAAATATATTTGTTTCTGCGTAGTATTACGTTTCGTCTATCATTAATGTATTCTGCGTGTTCTGATACCAGGGAGGGGATGGGGTGTTGAAATCAGCGAGGGCGGTTGCGAAAGGTTCTCGTCATAGCCACTGGCTCGCCGACGTACGTTGTGCTTCATCGGCGACGCATTTCTTGCTATGCCCTCCCCCCCCCCAGATTCCGAAGGGGGGCGGCGATGTCCCGTTGGTAATGAAGTATGCGCACCGGCAGCATATACAATATACTTTGTAGTACCCGGTAGGTATATACCGTTATGGGTTTATTTTTAGCAGGGCTGTTCACGGGTCGGGTCAAACCTCACGGGTCGGGTCGGGTCGGGTCGGGTCA
>JBBMKB010112947.1:0-21017 GCA_037833945.1 Alaria marginata
GAACGGCCCACACTCTAAAGCAGTCACACTGCAGCCAGAGGGGAGAGGAGGGACCATCAGAACTACAGCAGCAAAGGTCCGGGGGGATCATGTGGATCTAACTGGAATTAAAGCATTGTAGTATACGTACAACTTCACGCCTTGCGAAACGGCAGGTACGCCTTGCGAAACGGCGTTCATTGCAGACAGATGAATAAAACCTCTAGAAGGAGGAATTCGGCGATTCTTCGCCATCCCATGTAAAGGTAAATGGCCACGCTTGGCTGTTGCATGCATAAAGCGTCGCTCCGGGAGTCATGACATTTTATGGGCGTTCATGGATGGGCTTTCACGAATTTGCGCAGCGACATGGATGGGCTTTCATGACAGTGCCGTAAGTTTGCATGGCACCAACGGCGATTGTATGCCAGTAAACCTTCCAGAGCATTGCCGCTATGAATGTGTCCCACGGCACCGCCCAAGGGCTGTCTGGCGTCGCCGTGCAAAGGCACTCCAAACCCTAACCCTAATCCTGACGTTTTTGTCCCCATAATAACGAGAATGCGGTGCTAAAAAGCATCGCGCCAAGAGAGGGGTGCCGGTGAATATTTATTTATGTGTCATCGCTGTCAACCGACAGATCGTCTCAGCGCTTCGTGCGCGGCGGGAGAGACGTTTAGTCAGTTTTCTGGAAGAATCCGGAGAAAGCAGCCCACAAGGCATGTTTTGCGATTACGAGCGAATGCGAGTTTCGGAACCCATATATATGTGCCCAGCTAGGAGGGGTTGGAGTGGGGGGTGCGGGGGTCGTCGAAGAAGGAAGAACAATATTTCACAAGCAGTCCTGTGCCTCACTACGAGCTGGGCTGGCCAAGATTTTTTTTTTAATTCTACGTTCTCATCAGCCTTTATCCGGACACAGTCGAGTAGCATATCTTGATGAAGATCGAATCAGGCGATGATAAGGGTATCGATTGTTGCGCCATGCCTCAAGGAATGGTCACACCGCGTACCAGCGACATCTTTAAATTTTTATCGGACTTGCGTATAGACTTAGTTTTGACATGTATTTGACGACAACGGTTATTTCCTTCCATCGTGGTGCGGCTGCACCGATAACTTAGGTTTTATTATAGATCTCGACGATGCCGCAGGCACCCCATACCCAGCCGCCCTCTCTCCGCCGATACGCACCAAGTCGCGAGCAGAGCCACATAATTTGGACGTTAAATACTGTTTGAGTGAGTTAGGTACAAAACGAGCAAAACCTTGAGAAGGGTGGGGCGGTACGTAAAACGAAACAGAATTCGAGACGGTGGCTCAAGACATCCCAGGAGGGTAGATGGAAGAGGGTGCTGGTGATGACGGTCGTTGGCGATTGGTACAACAGTCCGATTATCGCTATATTATTTTCTCGCGCTTCCGCACGCGCCCAGAGCGTACTAATCAAATAAAAGAACCGTTACACTAAAAATAACTCTACAACAAGCATGTTTAATACAAGCGAAACTAGAGCTGAGAGCGCCAAGGCTTGCGCAGGCAAGAACACGAATCAGTACCCCTCCTTGCGGTCTGGTGCTCCAAACACACACCTAAGTAGTCCTCTTGTAAAGCAAAAGAACGCCGTCAATACGGCCTATTTATACCAAGCTCACGGAGCCAGTGGGGCACACCGAATAAAACAAAGTCATAGCCTACAATATTAATAAGTGTCTCGAACAGAAAGCGCCAAGTTGCGCGCGGGCAAGACAACCAACTTCAACGGGAAAAGAAAAACGTAGATACGCTCCGGGTAGTTACTTGCCCGTGCGGTTTGATGCCCAACCAGGTAACCCTCTGATTGTAAAGTAAACGAACGCCATCGCTAATACAGGGCTACATCTGCCAAAATCAGCGCGAAGAAATGGACCACAAAAAAAACAACAAAATTGTCTCCGATACCTAACGCGTGCGTCATTCCTGTTCTCGTGTGCCATAACGACGACCCGTCGTTTCCCACCGATGGAACACCTAAGACGCGCTCGATGTCCACAAAATATTTCGAAAACCATCGCCCGAAACGTGACTGCCAAAAACGACGCCGGGTGACTGGAACACAACTAATCTGCCCATATGCATAACCTATACTATGGCTCAACTATACTACCAGGTAAATTTCAACCACCGGAGGACAGAGAAAATCCACTCACAGTGGATGATGAATGGATGCTAAACTAACATCTTCTTAATGAAGAAACACAAAATCATGAATCGGTACGATACGAAACGGTAAGCATTCTCCGAACCAAAGACGGACCCCAACAAAACAACCCCGCCGTAAAGTCCGATTAAAGATGTGCAATAGGCCACAATAATGGCCACTTCTTTGTAACAAGCCGTGCCCACGAGGGACTACTACTACAGGCCGTGGCCACGAGGGGTTCACCGCAGTGGCTAGTTTACCAAAATAGTAAACATGGTGTGCAACAAAATAAGTTTGCTGAGTACTGCGCTGTGTTGTGGAACTGCTCGTACACATGAACAGGCTCAACCGGTGGCTTTGCGCTTAGCGCTTGTTCAGCACCTGTCGCTTTTGCGCTCACGCCGTAATGCGGCGACTTGTTCAACTTTTTGCGATACCCACGAATCGAACAACGCGAATCGCACTGCAGTAGGAGAAGCACGTTCCCTGCGCAACCCACGAATTGAACAACGTGACTCGCACTGCAGTATGAGTAGCATATTCCCTGTACAACCGATAAACTGAACAACGCGAAATGCAGTAGCAGGAGCAGCAAGTTCCCCGTGCAACCAAACTAGCACTTCTTATCATCTGCAAAGGTCCTCGAGACAGCTACTTCATCCGCAGAAATATTTATGGTTCCGGAACCATTTCCAAACCGTTGACAAAATAGAGGAAATAGTCTTCGACGGTGCCGATTACTGTTTCTCAGTTTTCATCTATAGTTGCGCTGACCGCCCACGTGAGCGCGGGCAGACCAGCTTCTGCAAATCTGTAGCAGGTAGCCTCGTCGAAACCGCATCATGTTCTGGGAACTGCGTAACGTTCTGCCGCGAGCTACGCAATGAGTTGGGGAAAGGCCGTTGGGGGAAGCAGGGGGGGGCAGGAGCTGATTTTAGACGGCCTGAAAACTTGCCGAGTCTCTTACTACGAATGCAGTGTGTAGCCGAGGTTAGACGGCCTAAAAGCAGGCCGAAAGCAGGCCGAAAGCTGCTAACAAATGCAGTAGGCAAGTTAGACGGTCTGAAAGCATGCCGAAAGCTAAACAGTAGCAGAGTTTAGACGCTCCGAAAGCATGCCAAGTCTCTGTTTCTACTACAAAGTGACAGTACCGCCAGCGCGCTGCCCCAACCCAAACATTCACTACAGCTGTGCTCACCGACTGGCAGGCAACCCGACTATGCGTCCATTGACTACAGGAAAAGTGGTGATCCACTTGTAAAAAATATGCGCTTAAGTCAGAGGAAGAGGAGCCTTGGCAGGGCCTATCGATCCGGGTGACCACCTCAGTATAAACTATTTTAGAGCTGCATTCCCGGTTTAGGGGGTAAATGGCTGGGAATTGGTGTGGCATGATTCTTGCAGGGGTTATTGAAGGGTTAAGAACCCAACGCCGAAAGCCGCGAGGTAATGATGCCACGTTAAAAAAATGTATGCCCGTGCGCCAACACAAACCTTTGATCCGGGGAAGCGCATGTGGTGGATCGCTGCCTTCTAGTAATCGGCGTCATAGTCTTCGCTGAAATAATGGCTCTCTGCTGGGTAGTAGCTTTCAGACACCCCGAAGAGCGCGTTGTACCTGGTATCGCGGGTGAGGACGAGCAGCGGTACATAATTGTGTGAGAGCTGACCCTTTTAGAACTGTCAAAAATGTCCCACACTACTGTAGTTCCACGTATCATAGAATGTCCCCAAAAACGTGTGTGCAGTTCCAAAGGTAGTGGGCCGAACGAGTCTGGGGGCCTGATCCCACCGGTTAAGTTTTCAAACGGCGCTACTGCCGGAACGTCACGAGTCCAAGATACTTCCAGAGAAATAAAAGCAACCGAGAAAGAGAAATGGTACGGAATTGCAACAAAACTGGTGGGGTCGGCCCCGACACGCAAGCCGTGTCGCCTCGCCTAAACCAGCAGGCAGCATGCAGCGTTCGCGCAACAGTTGACATTCAAATCATGTTTTTTGCCTTGAGCGCAACAACAAATCGGGAAAAAACGGACACGTTCGGAGGACACCCGGCGCGTTCCAGCTAGGGATACAGACACGAATAAACGCATGAACCCCTGAAACTAAAAAAATAATGTTGTGGATAATGTTGTGGAGAATAGAGCGGCACTATAGGCACCCCACCCGAACACCGCATGTAGGTAAAAATAGAATGGGACCTCTCATATAGCCGCGCTCCTCTCTCAGCGAGCTATATAGCCACATGCAACACATTAAGCTTGCGTTTATATGCCAGTCGCCGCAGACGTCAACCCCTTTAAAAGCGGGCTTCACAGATCGACGAACGTAGCATCGTGCGAGCCAGCGCCCAGAAAAGAACTACGAAGAGGTCAACATTGGCAAAAAAGAGCCACATTTTCGAGCATTTAAGCCTTGTGGGACCCACGTAAAGCGACAAAAAAAACGGCGGGCGCGCACGCGTGTCCCGCAGCTCTTTACATCGTACTTCGGTCAAGTCACCTATCCTAGCGGCCCGGGCTGCTTCGTGTGATCGACGCCGTAATCAGCAACTCATATCGGCATTTTTTCTCTATGAAATCCCAAAGAGGTGAACAGCCGGCAAGGGACACTGCAAGGAACAAGACCGAATCAGTGAAAAAGGTACCACTCACTCCTCGATCTTGAGGTTCTTGGCGCTGTCCTTCGAAATGTTGCCCGCGACTCTGTGGACGGTTACCGAGCGCGAATATTTAAAGGTCAGCGAGTCGTTCCGGGCGATTGCAGGATCAAAGCGCGGGTAGTAACGAACGAGAGGATGAGCAAATATGCGCCGCGCTGGGTGCATACTAACCCCTGTGGAAGTGCACCCACGTTTTGGGGACATACTACTCCGAATTACTTGGAATTAAAGTTGGATGGTGTGTGCAATAGGGTGACCCGTACCACAAGCATGAAACACAACTAATTTCGCAAAAATATTGCGCTAGTCGGCTAAACCCCAACCAGGATATGGGTTTCCGTGCGAGACCCCCCTCCACCCTAATCAAACAAGTGGGCTTCCGTAGGACACCCTACTCTCTCGGGGAATCTGATGTGTGTATCCGTTTCCTGCGCTGAAGCTACGTACATACGCTATTTTGTCACCCGCACAGCAAATTTCTTACAACTTCTTCTCGAACAACCACTTCCGCAAGAACAGCATTTAGTGCAACGCTCGCAAGGCTACAGCGGCCGGTTTGATTAAGTTGGCCATTCCGTCCCCACTTTTATGTATTGAATTGCCTCACCAGTATACATAGCGCATTTACGACGAGTGCAGTTGTCCGCAACACATGGGTCTATCATCGCAGTGACCAGTTACAAAACGAACTTGGTTTTCAAACAACGAACACAAACAAAAAACAGCAACCGAAAAAACTTACCCGCTGCTGCTGCTGCCTGCTCCGGCCGAGGAAGAGGGTGCCGACCCCGTGCTGGCCTGGCGTTTTTGCAGGTCGAGAATGCGGGTCTCGATCGAGTCCTTGAGGACCAGCTTCGTCACCTGCGCAAGCAATACAAAGCCGTGTCACACGCGTTTGTGGTGAAAAATGAAAAGAAAAAACAAACAAACACTACTGCTGTGGGGTGTGCACGTGGGATAGATACGACATGCCAAAACCACGCGGTCAAGCATTGGTAACGATCAGGAAAAAGAAGAACCCCCGACAAAAATCTCACGCCGCTGCCCACCCCATATGAACTTGCCTTTAGGATTCGCCCAGGACGTAACCGCTTTAGAAGTGCAAAATATATCCACATTAATTCCGAGTAGCTTTTTCCCAAAAACGTTGCAGCAGCTCTTAAGTGGTTAAGTTAAGTGAGACGATGCTCGACCTGTATGGTGAAACGGATTTTCCTCCTACACGGACCCCTCTCAAGACTACCTTGTCAACGTCCGACTGCTTGACACCGCCTGAGGATGTAGGTGCAGGTAAAAAAAAAACAGCTCGAGGATCCGCAACGTTGCCAAGGTGGGCCGTTTCCCTCAGGAAAGTCAAAAACCGCCACCTAGAATGTCCACTGAGTTCAAAGACGTTGGTGTTTCCAAATAACGATCCCGAAAAGGTCGCCAATTCGTTTTCTCTGGTGTGAATTGATCAAGCCCGGCTTTCCTGGTGTTAGGGCCTACGCGCTCCCCCAGCGGACATGTGAACCGATGAAGTTCAACTTCCCGTGAAGGGTCCTTTGTCCTCTGAACCATATTATAAACCTGTCCCTCCCTTAAATTAATCAAAGTGCGAACCACGTGTACGTGTCTCTGCAGAGTGCAGTACGAACTTGGAACACTACGAGCACCGGTAGGAGCGTCTGTATACCTATCCCGCAGTAGTATGTATGCGATTACATCGAAGAGTACACAAAATGGCCCAGGAGGAGGGGAGTGGTCCAAGTTTGATTCAAGTGTTTGGTCGGAAAACTCTTTCATCCAGCTCACCGTGACTGGCCGGGACTGGCCCAGGCGGTACACCCTCCCGACCGCCTGCTTCTCCAGGGCCAGGTTGAGCAACTGCAGGGTAAACAAAAGCATGACAAGATGGCACAATTTAAACCTTGGACTACTGCAAAAATCATCCCACACTAATCCCAAGTATCATAGTTTATCCCCATGAACGTGCGTGCAGTTCCAAAGGAATGTGACGCATGACAGGCGGCAGCGTGCCGCCGCCTATAGACTTGACTCGTCGGCGAGGCAGTGAAACGACGCCCGCACATCGCCTCGGCATCTGCCACGAACTGCGGGAACCAGTGACATGCACGCAGGCACAACACAACGTGCGAACGACTCAGCAGGCGAGTAGAGTCCGTGGCGAGACTTCGTGCATTTGCGGGCTCTCCTGCGCCGCAAGTGGCGATTGACAACCGCAACCGCATGAATGTGTATGTGAAAAAGCAGGCGAGTTTCGTGGCAAACCTTGCAAACGGAGAAACTTCTGGTTTAACTTTTCCCCAAGACATGAAAAATACTAACGGTCTCCACAAGAGGGTATATCGGGTCTGTTCTGAAGCAACGGCTGCCTCTTGACACCAACTCTTTGCCTCCGAGCGCCACAGCTGGCTACAATGTGGGCTATCTGTCCTGTCGTGCAACATGCTCGCCACTACAACACACGCTGTGCCGGTACGCTTCAGCGAGGACCCAGGCACCCTACGAGGAAGGGGTCTGGTTTACCTCGAGGAGGATGGGGTGGAGCACACCAGGGGCCGCTAGCATGCGTGCGAAAGTCGTTGTGGGGCAACGCCGACGACGCGGTGCAACATACTCTATTGGTTTGTATGTCTATTTTGTTTGGTATTTAGGAATAGCACCACATAATGTTTGGCATACTGTACAATACACAAAACACCCATAATACTAACCAAGTGTGTGTTCTGTAGGTATAGGTCGCAGACGGTTGTTTTGTACCGATACGCATGGTATTAAGCATGCCTAGTTTTAGCCTTGCTGGCGGGTCATGGCATACGCTGCAGTGCCTACAGTAGGCCGTCTTTACCCCAACACAAACGCGGACAAGCTTACCGGCTCCAGCAAGAAGACGTTGTTTGCCTGCGTGAGATTGATGCCCACGGCTCCCGATCGAACCGAAAGAAGGAACACCGTGGTCGGCGGGTCGTTGGCGAACGCCTGCGCGTGTAGGGTGTGCAAAGAAGGCAGAGGAGCAGGGAAAAAACAGGGCGGAGAGAAACGGGGAATTAACCGGCCGTATGCTGTAGCGTGCCGACACCAGCTCCAGACGGGGACAAACAAGTCCATCAAAATAAAGTGTGCAACAAAGATAAGTCATCGTAAAATGATCGCGCCACCAGAATAAAAGTCAAAATGTTGCAGAAGGAAGGAACAAGGTAGTAGCTGTGTGACAGGTCGTGCCGTCCACCGCGCTCCTACGTGCTGTATGCACGGGTAGTAAACAGTGGTGCTTTATGCATCGCGTGAACCTTGGAAGGCAATCGCGTACGTTAGTTTCCTGCTATGTTCGGCTATACTTCTGACAATTTCAAGACAAAAAAAACGAATTCGAAATTGCTGTGTGCGCCTTTTCGACAACGCTTGCTTACTCCATCCCGCGCACCGGTACCGAAAACATAAGTTAATAAACAACTGCATGCGAGTGTTTAGTCTACATTAGTAGCTTGAGGGCATTGGTCCTCTGGGTCCTGGTCATGTTGCCGGTTAGCGTGCGAAACTGGAACCCGAGCTTGGGCAGCGAACGTTTGAGCCATTCCAGTGACGAGTTGAACTGCGAGAACACTAGGCTCTTGGACGTGGGGTCCTGCCGAAGGAAAGCACGAGGGGCGGTGGTGCAGCGAACCCTAGGTCAATTGCAGTAGAGTTATGTTGATCGCTTCAATAAAAACTGACTCATGGCATTGAATTATAAGTACTCGTATAATGGCATCGTATGGTCCGGCAGAAAAAAATACAACTTTGTACTGATGGGCCCTGTAAAAAAAACATGTCGCATTCACCGAGTCCCAAGGCACAAGAGGGAAGGACTGTTAACTCCTTCATAACTCCACCCAAGTTATGGGGTATAATTACTTGAAGTTAGAGTGGGATCATGTTTGCAAGTCTACCGTGTATAGGTGGACACACCCATGTTATGGGGTAAAATGACGTGAAATTAAAGTGGGATCATGTTTGCAAGTTTACCGTGTACGGTGGGCAAACTACGATTGGCCCCGAGACCACGGCCAAGACAAACGAGTCACCTAGCACGTACAAACACCATCAATGATCGACAGCATCTATTAAGGGGGGCCATAGTAAACAGGACCAAATCTTGTTAGTAAAAATACGTAAATATATTGTTTTTTGTGTGTACCGTAGGTCCTGTTTACTATGGTCCCCCGTAATAGGACATAAACGTATCTAAGCTATTAAATAGTGGCTGTGCTAAGTATATCGAGGCGGGCGTGTGTCCCTTTTATTTCCGGCCAGCCCCCCCCCCCCCAATGTTGAACATGGAGGGGTGTGGGGGGGGGGGGGGGCGGCGGGAGGGGGCAGCTACAGACGGCCAGGGTTCCTTTCGTTTTAAATGTTCTTGCTGTTTCTTATATATCAGTTACATCAGAGAAGTCGAATGGTACTATGTACCGTTTACAGTAGTCATCTCTTCCAACAGACCTTGGCGTGAATGGCGGAGAGCTTCGCTACCAACGCCTTGAGCTTCGTCTCCATCACCACGCCAGGTGCCCTTGCCTCGGAACCGCCGCCCTGCGCCTGCCCTCCGGAACCTGACAAGGAACGAATCGTGCACAGTTCCATGAAAACAGGGGTTGTCAATGAAATTATTCATAAGACGGGCCACGAGCATCATCAATCGTGCACAATTCCATGAAAGCAGAGCTCAATGCAACTGCGACAGGGCAAGAGTATTATCAGTATACCCGACAGAGCCAGGCTGAGCCTTGAAAAAGCAAAACTCCACGAAAGCGGGGGTCAACGCAACTGCGACGGGGCAACAGCATCAACAATACATACGATACGGTCCAACTGGAGCTTGAACGAGGAATCGTGAACAGTGCCACGAAAACACGTGGTCTCTACGACGATTCCACCCGGAGAAGAATCTCGTTGTGTAATGAAATATAAATAGTGTACGTACAGATGCACAGGTACGTAAGGAAAAAAAGCGTTGGAAGGAAATTCTACTGTAGAGGGGCAACAATGACGTGGCAACAGTATTAACAACACACCCGATACCACAAGAACTGCCACATTCGGAGCTTGACCTCCGCTTCGATGTACCTCCGCTATTGGCAAGCGTGCAGCTCCCGGGGAATAACCTATACCAAGAAAATCGGAAATTTCATGACCGTTGGGTATTCATACTGTTGCCTAAAAGGTCCTTACAACACGGGGTAGAGTGGTACCACTGTACTCGAATGTTCAAGGAACGGGGGGGTATTAATATGAGTAAACTAAACGGCTAGTCCTTACGTTTCCGGACAGAGTGGAATACAATGATGGTGACCATGTCTCTCACCAGAACCCTGTTGCGGCTCTGGCTTAACCCCGTAGCCGCTCCCACTGCTGGAGCTCGAGGACCCCACACCCTTCCCAACCAGCACAAGATCCTCCAGCCCAATGTTATACTTCTTGCACTTGGGGCAAGGACGCTTGGCGTCGCGGCCTTGGGTCAACGCGGAAGTGATGCACGCCTGGTGGGGTTTGCACAGGGAGAGTTGGCATCGGTAGGTTGGGGTGTTAGAGTGCCGCCCGAAAAACGACTCCGTCACTCGGCGCGTCTTGGAAAAATCTTGACATACATAAGCATGTAGAATTCCACCCCCGATTGGATAACAAACCGTTTCTGCACTATTACGGGGGACCATAGTAAACAGGACCTACGTTCAACGCAAAAACCTATATATTTATCTATTTTTGCTAACAATAATTGGTCCTGTTTACTATGGTCCCCCGTAATAGTACAAGGGTCAAGCCACTAGAAGTTAGGGTTGCATCCACAATTTTGAGGCCAATTTGCTTGGAATTGGGGTGGAACCTGAACCTTCTGTGCAGTGGCAAACACGACAAATTAACACAAGTTCGTGGAGACGCTGGCGGCCATGGGAGGCGGCCATGGATCAGCCCGGAGCGACTACGAGTACGAGTGTGTGTTTTAACAGGAGTTCGTAGAGACACTGGCGGCCATGGAAGGGGGCCATGGAACAGCTTGGAGCGACTACGAGTACAAGTGTGCTCTTTTCACTAGAGGGGGCGACGGGCATTCACGAACGTCGGCCTCTGCACCGTGGCGAGAGAACCGGCGTGCACCATTCGTAGCACGTCACAGTCGATAGTGCTCCCTTTCGATGTGGGAGTCGTCCCACGGTAGGGGTGCAGCGGAAGTTTCTGAGCTCCTACCATAAGGAGCTCGATATCTCACCCGAAACATGACTTCGAAGACACTCGTTCGCCCAACCCGACCAACCCGACCAACATTTCTATTTGCTAGTCCTAAAAACAAAACACTTTTAAAATGATCATACCAACCCGTAGTTCCTCACTTGAGCTCAACCGGTCGGAAACGTTTGGCCCAAAAAGTGCAACTCCGACCGTGGGATTACTCGTGGTGCAACCAACACACCTGGCAGAAGACGTGACCGCAAGGCGTCCTGATGGGAGATTCCAAGAGCTCGTTGCACAATGGGCAGAACGCGTCGACGCAGGAGGCGGCCGAGCCGGATTCCCCTGACTGCCCGACCATGAGCTGCCCACCGGAGCAAGCCTATTCACAGCAAAAATACAGAACGAGTGTCAATTTGGTTGTGTTTTGTAGGATATCAATCCTCAAAATGACGTTCACATATCAATCTCGGCTGCACTTTTTAGGAAGTCACGTCTCGAAACGACGCTCACGAATGTCGAGCTACAGATGCATGGGCCGAAGATGTGTGAGGGTGAGAGCTGTAAGAAACGGCAAGTGAGCCAGACCCCGGCGATATCGTTTTAGCTCCCAAGGTGCGACACCTGACGATGCTGCGGGAAATAAGATGTAGTATTTACGACTTGGCCTAGCTTCGACCACCCCATTGACAGTCCTCTCTAAATCCTCAGTACATGGCCCTTCCGAGAAGTTGCCCAGGCGGTCTGGGTTAGGACAAGCGTTTGAAGTCAAAATGTTTTTTCAACCATTTTGTCTAACCTGCGCCAAGTTGAAAACAGCCCTCGACAGTAGGACATAATTTGTAAACGTTGTCGCCGACAGCTGTTTGTCGATAATATAAATAGTTGAGCGGTCGCAGCTGTGCGCAACGGCGATTGGAAGAATGCCGTCGCTCACAGGGGAGACGCCACCACGTCACAACAACAAACAGGAGCTTACGACAGTGGCCGACCGGACTGAACGGTCGATGAAGCCAAAATGATATCTTAAAAACGCTCGTCCAAAAGTAGGGCGGGCTTTCACCTGAGCACGTAATCAGGGGCAACACGTCCCTCCATAGACATCACCGTGCTTCACGTGCTCCTCGGCAACCACAGGACACGGCGCGAAACACTAAAAAGCACACACGCAAAAAGAGCACCAGCTACCCATATACTGCTTAATTAGGGCTTGTAGTGCAAAAAGTACACACAAAAAAAGCACCAGCTCCCGAACTACTGTATAATTGGGGGTTGAGGTGCAAAACCCACGCGCAAAAAAAAAACAAGAAAAAATCTAGGACTGGTACGCCGACCAGTCCCCCTTCTCATCCATGCAGCAAACCCAGGCACAACGAGAGTTCACCAAAACCATCACCTGGCGGAACTTGGACAGGAGGGTGAGAACCTGCATGGTGTGGGAACCCCTCATGTGCAGGAGGCGGTGCCGTACGGCGATGAAGTCCTTCTGCACGGCTTTCTCAAAGTCGACGTACGCTTGGCGCTCCTTGGGCGGCAAGGTGAGCTCTTCGACCTGGGACCGTGCGGAGAGCGAAGCGTCAGCCTCGCCGATAAATATGTATATACTTCGTAGTACGAAAATACAGAAAAATGCAAGGCATTGAAATATCGAAATATGAAAATCCGCCAAGTACATCGGGCACTGGGAAACTGTCGTTGCGCATCATTCGACTACGCTTAACAATCAACGTGGATTGGGGGCTGAGGGGAAGCTGCAGCAATAACGGGTAACTGCTCTCCGTTACGAAGCTAGCGTGGTTTCCTGCTGTTGTACAAACACTAACTCGTCGCCATTCTTCAATCCGTGGTCACAACACAGGCTCCAATCCCTATCCGGGATACAACAATCCCTCAACAAAAACACAAAAAAATCAAACAAATACACATGGATTTATAACGTGTTTCGTATTCACCGCCAAAGCACGAACGACCGCAAAGCACGAACAGAGCGGAAGGCTTGCTACTTGTACTGGTACTTTGCAAGGGTACCTTGTGGGAGATGGTTGGAAGCCCGAGGATGCTTTTCCCGCCAAGCGACATTCCCTGGGAGTGCCTGAGAAGCACACGCCTCAGGAGGGATAGCGTAGCCCCTTGGCTGTCTGTGTTGGGCCTGGGCACAGCGTAGCAAAGCCATATCGTTAAAGTGAAACTGAGAATAAGACGAGGTGGTGCTACTGGGAGAATTTTCCAAGCATCAGTGTCCACGGCGACTGCTGTACATAATGCTGCGCAGTTGTGATCGCGCAGATACGATGCCCAAGGCTAATGCTGTAAGTAGTGCTGCGCAACTGCTTTGGTCGTGCAAATGTGCCTCCCAAGGCAAATGTTAAATGCCATTTTATGATCATGCAGATATGCCGGTGAAGGATACTTCATTGGCTGGGGCTGCGAGATCACACCAATGGACACCATACCAAACCGTTTCCTACACGAAGCATGTCATGTTTTTATAACAGCTAAAAAGACACGTCAGCTGTGTGATCGAGAAGTTGGTCGAACCTCGTATTTGCAAGCTGCGAGTGATATGTACTTCAATCGAGCGCGCTACGGGGCTCACGACTTCGTGACCAATCAGATGCCTGCTTTACGTCACTTTGACCATCAGAAAACCGGCATTAGGTCGGTGACTCCCTTAGGTAATGTCCAGTAATGTCACATTTATGTCACATTTAATGCCCCAGCCGCGTTACTAAATCGCAGAACGCCTCACAAAAATCACCTCTGGTCTCCGAGATCAACAGCGCCGAAAGCCCCGTCCAGTCCGATGAAACCCAACTGCCCGTTCACGTCTGAGAACTTCGAGACGTACGGAGTCCTGCGTTGCCAAAACCAAAGACAACACGCATCGCATAGTTAACAAGAGGCACAAACTGGGAGCACACGAGAGTAAACAAAGGGCAGCCAGCTACCCCGACGTGCTGCACGAGTCGGGATGTGAAAAATCTTGTCCCACAAAATGGTACTCTACCATTCAGTTCCTCCACCACCGACGGCCAAACGGGCTTGGTTTCCCCCATCTACTGGAAGCAAACAAGCGCAGCCCGACGAGCATCAGAACAACGTCAACAATCGACACTGAAGGGTGCGACATCGCATCACCACAGCCCTTGACCTTTTCAGAACTCCAACCACGTTTTGGGGGGGAAATACCTGGAATTAGTATGGAAGACGTAGTTTTTTTAAGTGGGAAAAGGGATAAGGAATCAGTCCGCCAACCACTCTGAACGTACCCTGTAATGCACCAGCGGCGGTTAGCGATGAGCTGCTTCACAACCTTCGCGGCCCCGGTGGTGTTCGCGATGGTGTGGCTCTCGTCCAGCGCCTGCATGATCAAGACATCAAGCCGGAGCACGCGAAATCAATCACGATGGCTGTTCCAACAATTGGAAAACTGGATTATCTTACGGGTCGGAGGAGCTTGCCCGCTCGGTTGGAGAAGCTCGTCCACTGTGCCGATGCTCCAACTCTCAAAACAAACTTGAGCCACCTAGGTGAGCCAGTCTCATAAGCAGAAATCTTGTTCTATTTGTTGGCTGAGGGCTCTGCCTAGCTCGAACATGGTGAACCCAGCGAGACAAGAACACTCCGCCTCGCTTTGATACGGTGAACCCAGCGAGACGCGAACTCCCAATTTTCAGGATAGAACCAACAAAAAAAAACGGACATAACGATCACAGAACGAGAAAGCGGTGGCTCTCCACAGCTCTCGGAGTTTGTGGTTTCTCGCGTCTGAAGCAGTCGACGACACGGCACGAGGTTGCGTGGTCTTAATAGTTTGCACATATGACACCCATCCATAAGCATAAGCTCATCCAACCATCACAAACACACAGATGAGACGATTCACTGGACAAAGGGAAGAAGAGTATGGCAATAACTAAACGCCCATGCTTGCGCCCAGCATGGTCGTACTCTAACCTGCTGCACGCTTTTCTTAAACGCTCGATAAGATCGCACTCGTCGTGTTTTCACTGTCGACCCATTCATCTCCCGAAAAAAGAAAAAGAACCAACGACGCATACTTACCACTCGCCACCAGCGAATCCGACGGAGGGGAGGAAAGCCTTTGTTCCTCGAAGCGTCCGCCTTTCGTGAGCGCATGGTAGGAGAACGTAACGCAATGATGCGGCGGCGTAGGGACGAGATATTTGTAAGGTTAGCCTTCGGGCAAAAGATCAGCAGGTATGAGATAAGTTCGTCGATTTTTATCTGTAACGGAAAAAAAGCGACAATCGGTGTCGTCATAGGGGCTTAAACGTTTAAATGTTAAACGGTTCAGTCCTCGGCGCTTGTCGGCCTCGCTGCTGACTACTTGACAAGCTGAGGCAACCGTAAAATAAAACGATTCATGGAAAACCTATTCCGAACACCTCAAGAAACGAGGCATTATAGCGGGGACGGCACTGAACTCGCAATATCAACAACGATATACCTTCCGACTAAAGACCCGGTACCATTAACGTGTACTATGCTACGACTGGCAAGGTATGCCTGGTACATGCCAGTCAACAACCACAGCTTCCGACAATAGACAGGGTACCATACGTACACGTCTGTTTGCTACCGATGGTAGCGTATACCTTGTACCTGGCAGCCAACAACGATAAAGCATCCGAGAATAGATACTGGAACCGGGCAGACTACAACGACAAAGCATTCGACAGCAGACAGGGCACCGTACACGTCTTGGTGCTGCGGCTCGAAAAGGATACCTGGTGCAACTTTGTGTCGGTAGCAGCAAAACAAACACCAGAAGCGCGCAATAATACGGAACGAAACGCCTGCTTACCTGCACGACACCGTACGTGGTGACGACAATGTCAAACTGCGCCAGAAAATGGGGGTCCTTCTTCCTGTTGCCGCCGTGGTAGGGGTAAATCGTCAGCGCCCCCCCGCAGAGGCGTTTTGCCTCCTGCCACATTCGTCAGGACAAGTAAACACGCGCGTCGGCACGTAATTGAGTCGGGCACGTACACTATAAATATACTTCTAGTCAGAGGCGTACGATTTGCTTCAGTTACGTGTATTAGTTCGTTTAATTTTTCCTGGGGTGTTCGTTCATCCCGAACCTATTGGAATGTGTCCTCTGACCAGACTACTGTAGATTATGATGATGAGTAAATATGATAACAACAACATGAATAATCTAATTTAGTCTGTCGATCACGGTGCGGAAATCAGATATTGAGCTCACGATCAGAAGCTACGTAGGTTAGCTGAAAGGCCGATTCGTGCACCAACCCATTATTTTCCGGCAGCTCATTAACCATGACAGCTGGTACAGTCACCATCAAGAGCACTATAAATAGAGGTAATTGGTAACAGCGAGGCCGCGCTCCATCCGTGCAATAGCTTTACTACTGGATCAAAGGGCTCACGGAAATCAGACGGGATGGACAAACAGACTGACGCAACTTCACAGCCTGAACGATTGTTGCGTACTGGTACCTCGCAACGCGATGCAATCGAAAACAGCACAGTTTGTTCAGCGCCCCTCTTCGGAAGAGCAAAGTAGCCGAACCGCACTCATCAAAACGAAACCGGGTACATACCTCGACCCACTGTCCGACGAGCGAGACCTTGCACACCACCAGCGTGCCCTTCGACACCACAGTGCCGGGCTCTTCGGTGGAGGAGATGACAGATCTAGCGCAAGCTAGAGGCGTGGCCTTCGCAGAGCAGAGAGGAAGATAAAGCGGCAACAACATCGCACACGAAACGATGAGGCTTGCACGGACGATGCGACAGCACGGGTGTACAGAACAAACCTGAGGCTCCTTACGTGAAGAGCTCTACACCTCACCCAAGAACTAACATTGAGAAACAAACAAAGTGCAACAAGACGGACAACCCCATGGCCTACAGGGGGTATGTAAACAGGGAATAACATTGTGACACAAAAACGGTATTCCAACGAAATTGAGTAGTTGCTCAGTTATAGGAGCCTAGCCAACACAGAATTTTTCAGGAAATTTTCACACGTCGGACAGATCACCGATCCACGTTGGATGATCTAGATGTTTCAAGGATCTGTATGGTCTAACTCATGTTTCCGGGTGAGGGCCGTACGATCAGCGTGATCTAGCACATATTTCCTGGGTTGGATCCGTACTCTACATACAGATCCTGCACTAACATCTCACAACGGCAGATACAGGGTCTACTGCAGATGATCTAGATCATGATCTGTCCGAGGCGTGGAACTATTTCCGCCAAAAAGTGCTACCCCAATCATACCACACATCAACGCTTTGGTATCATTATAAATTAACTAACTGGCGGAAGAAAGCAAATTATTTTCGGGATCCGGGGGAGATGACATCAACCATCGCGCACCTGCGCGCCCGAAATCTTCCCCCATTCATTTTCGTCCAGCGGCACCCCCTCGGATGGGGTCTTGGCTGGGTTAACCAGGTGAAGAGCCAGCGTGGCGGCGGTTTTGCCCAGCCCCATCTCGTCGCACAGGATGCCTCCCTGACGACAGAGAGGCAGAAAAACGCGAGTCAACATCAGATGGTCCAGCTTTTGACAAAGTTTGGGTCATATCGTCCACATTGCAACTGCTCGTTGCAGAGGCAGTAGTGCTTACGACAAACCTTGGCTCAGCTTTTGCCAACATGGTTGATGTAGTCCACAAAACAGTATCTCCTCATTGCAGCGGCGGTAGTGTTTATACACGACTTGGCCCCAGTTTCGAGCAAATGGTTGATAGCTCACACTAAGATTGGGCCTGATTATTGAGAACACCTATTTGTAGATACGAGTCTGCGGGAGGACTTCGCAGGTCATACAATACTGTAGTATACCTGATTTAGTGTGCTTTGGGGGTTCTGGGTTAAGCGTGGCGGCTGTTTTCGCCCAGCCCCACCTCGTCAAAAAGGCTGCCGTCGTTACGACAAAGATAGAATAGCAAAAGTCAACATCGGATCAGGCCTGCTGATTGAGGAGAACATCCATTATAGACCCGAGCCTAAGGGAGAAGTATTGAATGCCAGGTACTAAACACTACACCAAATTCCGTAGAGCAGACACTATTATACCCGAATTAGAGTGTTCGGGGTTTCAAGTCACTATTATAGCATACCGAGTTTAGTGTGTTTGGGCAGTTCAGGGTTAGGGTTACGGAAAAAATAACCCCCATCCCCCCCGAACAAAACGGAACGACACAAAACAAAAATAAGAACACTACACAAGTGTTCAGTACTATACCATACCAGGTAGCGAGTACACCCCCCCTTCCCCATCCCCGGAAAAACGGAACACTACAACAAAAACACCATAACAGGTGGGGCTTTAGGGTCACCTTCATCCCCGATACGAACGGGTTTGAATCGGTGAATTGGTTCAGCACAGGCGAGAACCAGCAGTTGCGGAACTCGCGGTGACGCTGCCCGTTCTGCGATGAGCACAAGAGACCGGGCATCGGGGGGGGGGGAAGGGGGGGGGTGAGAGTAGGAAAAAAACACGCCTCTCACGCACCATGACAGTAGTTCAGCGATGAGCTCAATAGACGAGGCATCGGAGGAAGGGGGTGTATTCATTTCATGCATAGCCGTAGCCGTATGGCCATAGACCCTCGCATCCCTACAATGTCAGGAGAGCACGTCGGTTTCTCACCAACCAGGCAGATATCGCGTGCACAAAGCGCGAAGCGCCGTGAGTTGTTCGGCAAGCCCCATGAAGGGTGAGCTACATCCTACTAAGAACCGCTTGTGAGGCGGACTTCGGCACCTTGTGCGTACTTTCTTGCATACGGATGACAGCTTCGAACTAATTAATTTGTTTTCGAGGGAGACAGAAAGAAAAAAAAACATCAAGCCTGCACCACGGTACTAGATTTCAGAGTGCGCCAACAAGTAGGGACAACGCCTATCGTCAACAGCACTACGAGTAACGGGTAATAATAGAGTTAACAATGAAACGTATTCCACACAAATTACAAACAGTTTGCCCTGAAAAATGTGGACGCACTTATTACAGGGAAAAGGTGTCGTAACATCGGGCAGCCCCCAGTAGATAGAGGACCACAAGGCTGCTACACAGGTCTAGCGCAGCTGCTGCATATGTCTAGCCCAAGCGCCACCGCCTTGATTAGCGATGAATGTGATAAACAACAGTGTTGGTCCCTCTATAACGCCTGTTGAGCAGTGCCGGTTGCCCGCTATAGTGCCGATGGCCCGCTATAGTGCCTGTGAAGCCGCTTGGCACAGATGGGAACAACTAATGGTGGCAGTATGCGGAGTAGCGCTGATTGCCGCTACAGTGCCGGCTGGCACATACCGGCGCTGTAGAGGGCCCAATACTGCACCATGTGAATATCGTGTCTACCTATACACCAACTGCTCAGTACGTATCGCCTAATTTGTCGGCTGGGCGATCAATGCGGTGTTTCTTTCGCGCGTTATTCCCACCAGCTTACACATACGTACCGATGGCGCGTTAGGATGAGCCGGTAGCTCCGCCCAGAGGTGACGCCTCGAGCCGCCATCAAGCATCTCCTGGTCGAACATCCACTGGGTGTCTTGCAGCTGGTGCTCATACAGCTGCACCGTTAGGCACTGCAAGTGGGCAACAAAACGGACACAAACAAAAACAATTCGATCGAGAGGGTAGAATTTAGACGACTTCGTACATCGGAGACACTGCTGTGACATACCCTGGTATATTTTACAAGAACGTGATAAAAGTCTGAAAATATTTCTTCATATAATGCTTGTACACGAGAAGAAGATGATCCTCCAACAATCAGTGAGAAGATATCGGTAGGCGCTCAAGTGTGCGGGACCGAGAGTTGTTGCGTCTGCGCTGCTCGGTGTGTGACGAGTGACGACCTGAATTGCACAAGGCTCGCTATTACGGGTATACGGCGAGTGCCAAGCGCCGTTGTTGAAGACAAAAAGTCCACCTGAAACGCTGCTGCAAGTACGCGTACGTCAACAGGGTCGCACACAACAAACCAAACACGCGCATTTTGTCTTGATTTACGCACAAACGCACTGGTGTTTCCCACCAGAGACCCATGCTCCTGCTGGGGCAAGCCAGGCCTAAGCCGACAAAGAGCAACAGGTAAAAATCAAACCAAGCACGTCTCCGGGGCGCACAGCACGAAGGCAGTCCGATATCTCGACCAACAACTACGGCACAACAGCAGCAGTGGCAAGATCTACATGCATCCGTTATCACAGCTGTGGTCACGCAATCTGAGCACACCATTGACTCACGTCGGGCTGCTCGATGAGGGCCTTGTGCTGCAGGTTTTCCAGTTCCTGTAGCAGCTGCGGAGGGGCAGGCGGGACGGACGCGGTTGACGTACGGGAGCCGGAATCGCGTTGCATCACATAAATGGCGACTCGTTCTACGATAGACCCCCCACAAAACCAGCGATTTATTTCACGAACGTTTCATGGCTGCCCCGACACGAGGAAGGATGCTATGAAACATGAATCTTCATAGATTTTCTGGATTTGGAAAGGACTATCGAACGATGGCGTCGGGGTGGCAAGGGGCACCGTATTTCCGGATATTTGGGTGTGGAGCTGGTTTCAAAACCGGCGGTTTCGTTAAAGAGGTTTGGGGGGGTCTATCGTAGAACGAGACTGGCCAAGCTGGAGCTTGACGCCCGACAGCCCGCAACGTCTCTTGGGACATCGAGGATGCCCTTATCTACGTACAGTCAGCTTCATTTTCGGACGTCATGTCGCTAATGCGGACGTAATCGAATGCAGGCTGAGGTGCAACGACAACAACAACAACAACAAAAGCAGCAGCAGCAGCAACAAAAAACGACAAAAAACTCATCACTATTCATAAGACCCAAGTTACTAACAGTTGAGGATCTCACCCTGGCGGGGGTGAACAAGGAGTGGTGCGCGATCAACTCGTTTTTTCCCTCCGCAAGCACGCTCTTCATCAGTCCCGAAATGCTCACATAAAGGTAGGCCCGCCCAC
>JBBMKB010113058.1:0-36832 GCA_037833945.1 Alaria marginata
GCTTGTAAGAAGGCTGTTTAACGCGGGATGCATTTTTTTCTTTTTTGGGGCGGGATCACCTCGGCTGGGGGGAGCTTGTTTGGCTCGCTTCGCTCGCCCGACTTAAATCGGCAAGTCGGCTGGCCATCAGCTGGTTTCGCCAGCCGATTTGCCGACTAAAGTCAGTTAGTTGGCTAAAGGCACCTACCGATTAGTTATTAGTCGTGAAATCCTGCCGACTCTCAGCCCCAGTAAATGTGGATACCAATATGGATTATTGCAGTATTTCATGTTATAGTAAACCACCTTAAGATCCCTTCTAAAACAAACTGAAATTTCGTTGCCTTACTATCGACCCCCCCCCCCCCCCGAAACCACAGGCTATCAAGGAGACCTTGGATAGCGTGCAGGGTTCGGTAGCGACGCTGACGGTCGCGGGGAGCGGGGGTGGCGCGGCATTCCAGAAGTGCCCGTTAAGCCTAGAGCTTGACCCGGAGAAAACACCTTGGTCTACGGTGTTCCCGCTGTTCGGAAGACTAAGGAGGGATGCCTCGGTGGAGCACATGGCAGGGGTAAGCGAACATGCACTATGGGTTAGGGTCCGGGATGGGGTTGGGGAGGCTGAGGAGGGATGCCTCGTTTGAGTATATGGCAAGGGTAAGCGGATGTGACGGTATGGGTTAGGGTTAGGGATGAGGTTGGGGAGGCTAACGAGGGATGCCTCGGTTGAGCACATGGCAGGGGTAGGCAAACACGTGCTATGGCTTGGGTCTGGGTTAGGGATCCAAAGGAGGGTTGCCAAATCGCAGGGTTAAGCGAACGTGCGCTATGGGGTAGGGTCAGGGTTGGACTTGCTAAGGAGGGATGCCTCGGTGGAGCACATGGCAGGGGTAAACAAACACGCGCTATGGGTCAGGGCTTGGGAGACCAAGGAGGGTTGCCTCGGTTAAGTACATGGTAGGGGTAATCGAATATGCGCCATGGGTTAGGGTTGGGGGTAGAGGGAGGCTAAGGGGGGATGACTCGGTTGAGTATATGGCAGAGGTAAGCGGATGTGACGATACGAGTTAGGGTCAGGGTCGGGGTTAGGGAAGCTACGGAGGGATACCTCGGTTGAACTTATGGTAAGGGTAATTTAATATGCGCTATGGGTTAGGTTAGGGTTGGGGTTAGGGAGGCTAAAGAGGGATGCTTTGGTTGAGCACATGATAGGGATATGCGAACATGCGCTAAATAGGTTAGGGTTAGGGTTGGGGTTGAGGAGGCTAAGGAGGGATGCCTCGGTTGAGCTCATGGCAGGGGTAAGCAGCCACGCGCTACGGGGCCGCCGCACAGCGCAGCGAAGCACCGATCTAAACACCGCCTATTTACTTCGTGTGCTTGGCGACCATCACACTGTAAACACGTGTTTTTTGTAAAGCGTTGCAATACGGACTTAAAGTTGGATGATATGGGTTGTGATCCAGGGTCTTCAAGCTGGAAAAAATGGGTTATGGTCTAGCTCTTCTGGCCAATGGCTGTGTTTTGGTTAGCCTTTTCGCCCCTGAAGCACAGTCCGCGATATCACCTGTAGATGTTTTTGTTTTTATATCGTGTAGCAGGGGTGCATGTCAGTGACCTGGCCTTTTATCCGTCGTCGCGGCTGCATTATTGAGGGTGCGTGTCAATAACCTAGCCTTCTGTCGGTCGTCTCGACTGAATTCTTGGTTGTTTTTTGTACAGGAGAATGTGTAGTGCTTGTATGGTATAACAGCGGCGCATGTCAGAAACCTGGCTCATTATGGATCGTCGCGACTGCATTCCTGATTGCTTTTTTCTACTGAGACAGGAGCACGTGCCGCCTCCCATCCTGCGACCGGTGGAGCTGACCCTTGTGCCCGACTCTGTGTCAACTTTTGAGGACGTGGCGAACACGCTGACCCGTGCGTGTGAGGTGTGCACGCTACTGTCCAACCAGCGGAGGTTGATGAAGAACACTTTCTTCTTGAGGGCGTCGCTCATCACGCACCTAGTCACCAGAGTAAGTGCACCAGCTTTGGACTATAATTGTAAGTGTGATCGATGCTGTAATTTTCAGACTTTTAAAAAGTTTGTTTTCCGCGCGCCTGAAGCTTAAAGCGGTTAATATCAAAACAGCTCGGTTTGTGTCATCGAGAAGAGTAGAACCAACTACTTGGAATTAGAGTAAGATATAACTGCACCCACGTATCGGGGACAATCTACTCGGAAATAGCCCGGGTCTTAGAGGCTAGGGGCGAGCTCCGCAACTACGCGTGCTGATTACGGGTACTCCATCATGCTAAACGTGATAACCCTAAGTTTTCGTAATTCCATGCCTCTTGGCACTGCACCCAGTGCGTCCATCTGGCCTTGATCGCTGACTGGCCGTGCCTTGTGTTGTTCCCGGGATGCTTTTTTTGTTCCTTGCTTCCCCGGTACAGGTGATACCCGTACCACTACCCAACGCGTCTCCTCGGGCTGCGATCGAGTGTTTCTGGCAGGCAGACGGCAGGCTTATGCGATACGAGACGCAGTCACACATCCTCCGACTGCTGGTCAGTTCTATGCCGATTTGTGTTTCCGTCCGTAAGAGGGCGGAGATCGCCTTGTCGCCTTTTTTTTTCTGTGCGGTTCGGATGCGGACGTACACCGAAAACGGCGCCATTTCCTCGCTCGCTTCGCTGTTGAAGCCGCGCGCCGTTCTTTTCGTTTCGCTTTTCGCGCGACCTCTGAAGGACATGACTTAACTGGAGCAATTTGGTCGTGTGGCGCATTCCTTCACCACGCGTGCTGCTGTAGGGGTGCCACCTACAGTACTACAGTACTACAGTAATAATGGATATTAGGCTCCTCGATTGGGTAGCTCTGTACCTCTCACCCGATCACCGACAAAGCAGCCAGTTGTAAGCGAAGCCCGATGCACTATCCCATGGACTAGGTATCCAAGGAATATTTTGTGTATGGGCTAGACTAGGTATCTAACGAGCAATATTATAAACTGACCACACCTCAGACAGATCACGATCTAGATCAGACAGATCATACAGATCATATAGATCATATAGATCATATAGATCATCTACAGTAGATCCCGTATCTGCCTTTGTGAGATGTTGTGCAGGTTTTTAATGTAGAGAGTACAGGTCCAACCCTGGAAAAAAAAATGCTAGGTCCTGCAGATCGTACGGCTCCCACCCCGTAACATGAGCTAGACCATATAGATCTTCCCTGAAGTATCTAGATCATCAAGTGGGGGTCGGTGATCTGCCCGCCGTGTGTAAAATACACATCAGATTCAAAGGTATTGTTATTCGTAGCTTCTCGGTTGCGGAACTCCGTCAGCGAGAACAATGTGCAACCCCTGCCATAGCACGGTTCTCACGTCAGTGTAAGCGAACAAGTTTTCCGCTTTAATGTACAGAAACCCCTTTAGAACTACACCCGCTTTTTTTAGGGGGACAAAACTACGCGGATTTCGTGGGGGGGTACGTTTTGCAGGGTTAACCCCTTGCAAACTCCTAATATGTTCTACCTGGTATTAAGAGTCTAAGCATTCCATGTGTTTTATCCACATAACGGGAGGGTAGTGCTACGTACAAGGATTACATGATTTACTGGACATCTCCCCTCTCCCTCGACTTTGTAGGGACACTGAGCGCAGTGCGAAAAGGGGTAAAGTAAGCATGAAGTCCCTCTGATCCTACTTTGTGATCGGCCGCAATGCAGGACCTTATCAGCAGGCACTTCGCGGCGGCGTCGCTCTCCCTGAAGGTTACGCGCAGCTTCGACGCGGTGCGCATGCTGACGATGTCGTGCCTGGCAGCTTTGGCGGACGTGGTGATGCGTGTCAAGGCGTGCGACACACCGTCTGCGTGCTCCTTGCAGTACAGCGGCAGGGCGCAGGGTGAGACCTGGGTGGTGATGGTGGCCATCACATCCCGGCTTGTTTGTCCCTACGAACCGTGGTACGGTAGCGGGGTGCACGCATTTTTTCTGCGTGGCCACCAAAGATGTCGTTTAACCCAAATATGTCGTTTAACCCCTTTAGAACCCCGAACCCCGTCCCTATACTATTATCAAGTAATCTTGGGTTTCCAGTTGTAAAGGGGTTAATGGTACTTTGTTTCTTGACGGACAGTCGCCAAGGGACGCCCGACGACTACAACTAGTGTATTACGTCTACAAGGGCCTTGACAGGTCAAGTCTAAACCGTCAACCGACCTCTTTGGTGGTTATCGTTCTCCAGGTTGTTTGCCCGTATTTATGCGTCCTGTGTCGGGCCGGTTGCATTCTCGGTGCACCAGATCACGCGAGCGTGGGGCTGAGTCAAATGTCCACCAAGATTGCTTCCTGCGTGTTGTTTGCTGCGTCTGCCTCGCTTGAGCGTGACGCCACAATCCGCGTTCGGCACGACGCGTTGCTGTCAGAGCGCTTTCGGTAGGGCGACCCGGTACTTTGTGTTATTGCACCGATTTACCGAGGGCGCTCTTGTTATCATTTACCAACCTCCCATCGAACATCTTCGCCGCGGTTGTACAGGCCCCGTATTCCCATTCGGGTTTGAGATGGGATTTTTCGCCGTGGAGAGCGAGACGTCGAAGCTCAACGATCCCGGTAAGAGTTTCTGCTGTTTTGGTTAGGGTGCTATAGATGGCAACGTTATCCTCCTGTGCCTTTTGACCTTGACATTCTTTTTTTCTGGAATATGGTTGTTTCGTGTGTTTCCCACCCGAAAAAATGCTTGAAGGGTCTTATCGAAGGAGTAAGTTCAAAAACCCTACATATGCGGTAGTAAACGTTGCAGGTTTGAGCAAGATGGTTGCTATGCTGGTTGGTCCTTCGACAGGAAATGATGCTCCCCAAGTAGTACCAACGATTAATAGTTTTAATTGAATAAAGAGTTTCGGGTGAGGTTAACTTCGAGTTGAACCAGTGAGCGTCTTGTGTGTTTTTTCTTTTCGTACAGCTGCATGCAGAACTTCGATGCTGTGCTAATCTGTACGGCTGTGCGGTTCTTATCGGCATGTAACTCCGCACGCTTTTTCGGTTGGGCGTTTCTTATCAGCATGTATTTTCGTTTTCGCGTACTTTATCTGTTCGAAGAGCTTAGCCCAGCTGAGTCGTTGCTGCCTTCTTCTTCCGTTTTGTATACCCGTGTGCGATCCTTACCAACGCGGTTTCGGTTTGGCAGCTTTTCAAGCGGTCCGGTGTCAAGTGCTCGAGTACTTTTTCCGCCAGAGAGAGCTCTTGAGGGAGGATCACATCTTGTTTTCGTTCGAGCAGAGTATGGTCTTCTCGAGAGCAGAGTTCGGCCTCCTCGATCAGGTGAGCATGTCAGGACAACTAAAGGGTATATTTCCTTTTCGGGTACAGCATGGCACCTATCGGGTACATTTTCCAATTGTCAGAAAGTGAAACGCATGGCACCTAGCTGGTACATTTATACCCGGTAGGCTATTTTCCCCAATTTGCAAGAGGTGAAGCGCATGGCACATATCGGGTACATTTCCCAATGCGTGCCCTGACGTTCATAGTAGAATCCTTAGTGTATTTGTTTATTTCGGGTGTGCGTATAGTCTATACCATGAATACTTTCCGTGTTTTATTTGGTGTTTAAGTGATACGGGATGATATACCACAGCCCGTAGTGTCATCCCCTTGCGTATTGGTACTGCGGTGCCCATGTTCTTTTGTACTTGTTTTTGCTCCAAAAAGGCACGTCTTTTTAGCCTATTTCGTGACCACGGGCTAGATATTGAAGGATTTGGAGCTATTAATTACCTGGTATGTGATGATATGATTATCACTCTTAGCCTATGCAAGGGTTGACAGGCGCAGATGAAACACTTCGGATTGTGAATGTTTTGGTACTCGAGGTGAGACAAGAACTATTTGCTGTGTTACGCCGTGCTAGGCTGCATAACTAAAGGTCAAGCTCTGTCTCGCCGAAGGGCGTGCTCTCTTTGAGTGACAACAGCGCGCCTTGCATTGTTGTGGTGTCCTAGCTCATGGTGGCGTCATGTCATCATGGTTGTCGTGCTATCCTTCACCCTTTTACGGCTAAATAATGTGAAACCATCCTACACTATCCAAGTAGTGTGTCCCCTAAATCGTGGGTGCAGTTCAAAAGGGTTGAAACTTGAAACGCTTGCATTCAGAGGTTTGATGCCTCACGAAAAAATAACCCCAAGCCACAAGACTTTACGCTTAAGGCACGTCCCCCGGAATTCGTCTCCAGGTTTGTGGCCTCCGTGCATGCGTTTTATTTTCGGTGTTTCACGGGCGGGGTCTCGTTGGCAAAATACAAACCCTACCAAGGCCAAGTTTTGGACGAGTGTACCCCACGGTATGTAGCACCTATGCGGCGCGGGCTTTCATGAACTCAAATAGTGAGCGCGTGCTCGCCTAAAACACCCCCCTAGTAACGCCTACGTTTCGGCGAGTGAAGCCCATGGCAGCACCCATGTGGCACAAGCTTTCACGATCTCAAATGTTCAGCACATGCTCGTTTTTTTCTCTTGATTGTGTCGCCGCATGAACTCAAACAGTCAACATGGCGCTCGTTTTGGTTTCTTTGTCGTGTCGCTGCATGCGCGCCTCTACAGATTTGCTTGCAGATGGGCTTTGCCCGAAACGAGCCGTGGCTGTACCTCTGCGGTGAAAATCCCGAGCTCCTTGACGTTTACCCCGAGCTCGGGTATCTGCGGGACATCGTGTACATCCTCAAGGCTTTTATGGCGCCCACTTCAGACGCCTTGCCCGAGGTGCGCCCTCGAGTACGTGTAGTGGTGTAGCGCAGGCCACGGCCTCTTTCGCCCCAGCACGAGGCGTCTAGTTTGGCTGGTTGTGCCGGTGAAGTTAGGGGTAGTGTCAAGAGTTGGGTGAGCTTCCTCGCACGTTGTCGGTGGTCGTGGCACCCGTGATAGAGCTTACTATTTGGCGCACCAGGGCTGTTGTAGCTTATCTCACAAAGCTCACTGCCACAGTCTAGCCGGTGGTCACGAACGGGCACGAGGAGTCTGCAGGTAGAATGGGAAACCAAACCAAACAAAACTCGGTCCGGGGTCCCTATCCCAGCGTGATTGCCGGCACGGGTGTCTGTCCACGATACTTGTTGATTTGTTGGTGATAATCACACTATTTTTGGGCGCCTCGCACCAGGTAACGCGATACTACATTGATATTATAACCCTGGTCTTTCGGGACGATGTTTTGTTAAGCTTATCCCACAGCTCCTTCAAAACGATGTTATGTTGGGCTTGTCCCCCACATCTTTCTGAACTACATTGTAATCGTCTTATCGCCCAGATCTTTGTGAACGATATTATGTTAATCTTACCCCCCAGATCTTTCCGAACGTGGACATGCCAAAGAGGGTGTGGACGGTGACGGTGAGATGGCGCGGCATGGTGAAGACACGAAAACAAAATCGTGTCTCCCTGCGTAATGCCGTCGCAAAAAATCCCGACCAAACCCCACCTTCTGCGTTTTGTAAGTGCTTTTATGTCAGCGGCAAACAAGGCCGGACGGCGGGCAGATGTTTCATTGCTACCGTTTTTCCTGCTACGGGAGTTCGGAGAGCGATGCTTTGCCGATCTCGATTTCCCCCGTCGCTTTTGACGCGATGTCCCATTGCTACCGATTTTCCTGTTAAGAAAGTTCGGAGAGAGGTGCCCTGCCACTTTCGGCCCTTTCCCTCGTCTTTGGCGTTAAAGTTTTTTTTGTCCGTGCGGCTGCCGACCCCTATTTTGTGTTGGTCCGGTAGGTTAAGGCTTGGACTCCGGCGGACGCACGGCTGCATTGGAGCTGGAAGAGTATGGAAGAAGGCTATGTCGTGAAGGCAAGTATTTCGCTGTGTCGCAGATGCTGTCCCGATGTTATTGCGATATCATGCGGTACATCAGTCTGCCAGTTGGCTCTGTCGCGTGTTCAATTTTTGCCCGCTAAGTTGGTGGGCTGCTGGGCTGCACTTGTAACGGCCATCACGTGAACGCCACCCAATGGTTCTTTGCGTTGGGTTAGGTTAGGTTAGGTTAGAATAATCGCCCCGGAGTAGAGGAAGGCCATTCAGGGGTCACCTTTTGGGCCGGTAGTTGTCGCGGCATTGTTCAATTGGCGCCCTTCTTTTCTATTTTGTGCCGTGCTGCTCATACGATGTCGCGATGTGGAAACACCGCCCCTGTAAAAAGCGTCCTCGTCGCGTGCACGTCACCGACTGGCCGGCTGTTGCAACCTCGCACCAAACATGGCGGCTAAAGAAAAGGCGTGTAACCCTCGCTCTAAACGCGAGAGACTATCGCTGTCGCTCGGAAAAAAAACTCGCGCAGAAGGGTTTTTCTAAATGTCGTCAGCTTGTGCGCGTTCTTTTCGGTTGTCGGCGGCGGCGGTGGATGTACAATCCGGCTAAAGCGATTTCGAAAAGGGTCCATTTGTTTTTGGCGTGGTGCAAGCTATAAGCTTGCGTTCGCTCATAATAATGCGTGTGTTTTTGGTTTCGGTTTTTGGCAGGGGTTCGGCGGGCACACTTTGGAGTGCCAGGCGTTCATCAACAACGACAGCGACGAGGGAAGGGCAGCGAGGGGCGCCCTCGCCACCTTCAGGAGGTGAGAGCGTTCTGCGTGTGCGGTTTAGGGCCGTGGCAGTGAAGGCTCTAGCTCTATGCCAGTACCAAGTATCTTCGGCAATGATGACCGTCCATATGTATACCGTGGGGTGCCCGATTTAAAAGCCCCTCGAAACAGGCCAGTGTTACCGCTCCTATCTCCGTGCCGCTATTATCTCAGACTGGGTGTCGAATATCTAGTAGGTTGTAGTGTAGGCGTCACAAGGAGTGACAAGCCGATTAGACCGCTGTTAAGTCTGCTTTACTACGGGCGCTCTTAAATCGGGTACCCCACTGCATTTGGATTAAGAGTGGTACGGGATGGTATGTCGCAGCCCGTAGTACCGTTCCCTTGCGTGTTGGCACTGCGGTGCACTTTGTTTTTGTGCTTGTTCTTCTTACCACCAAGAACGTTTTTTTAGCTTTTTTTGTGACAACGGGCCAGATTTCAGGGAAATGAGCTATTGTGAGAACGTCGTCGTCGTCGTCGTCATCATCATCATCATCATGATATTGCCCACTATGTTTGATGCGTGATTCTGTTACTATTTAATATTCTTTAAACGACTGTGCCTTTGCTTGTGTGAGTAGTGTTTTCGATGGGCCTACTGCCGAATTATTTTTAGCAACGCTGAGTGTCCATATGTATACATCTGTTGTCCACTACCAAGCATGTTTGATGCGCGACTGCGGACTGTCCATGCATTTATCGCCCGCTATATTTTTTTGCGTGGTGCTGTTGTCGACTACGGCTGCCAGGTTTTTGATGGGCATGAACATGTCGAAGACAAGAGCCCCACCCTCCGGGGCAAACCCGTCAAACCTGGTGGATAAGAGAGTGGATACGGAGGACGATGTCTTGCACGTGCAGGTAACGTTCAAGACATTTCATCATTTTCCACTTTGAAGGGAGACAGTGCCAGCTTGACCTTCAACCGCTGTATATGATGCAGAAGCTCAACTTTATACCAGTATAACGTAAAGGTAGCTAGTATGATCCGCCCTGGAAATGCCTGAAACACGTGGAGATGCCTTTAGGGCGGTTGCCTGAAACGTGTTTTACTGTTCAAGTGTATCGAAAGGTGGCCTGTCGCTTGTTTTGATTGATCCTTGCGACGATTTTTGCTGTGTAAAGCTACCTTTTGATCCACTATTTTTTTTAACGGAAAAATTGCGGGGTGATGTCTGGCGTTCCCGCCTTTTAACGGAGAGTCTCCCAACAACCCTTTTTCCCGGGGACGCTAGCGATTGCACGTGCGATGAAAACGATGGAATTGGTCGATTCAAGGGATCCCGTTCGCGACAAAAGCAATGTAGTGGTTTGGTTCAAGGGACCCCGTGTGCGACGAAAGCAGTGTAATGGGTTGATTTCAGGGATCCCACGTGCGATGAACGCAATACGATGGGTTGATTCAAGGGATCCCGCGTTCGATGAAAGCAATGCAATGGAGTGGTTTGCGTGCGGCCTCCGCGCGACGCGGCTTTCCCAGAAGGCGCGGACGGGGGGGGGGAGAGAGTGAAGCCCGTGTGCAGCGCTAGTTCCCGCACAGATTTGGAGGCGGATCACTCTTTCCGGACGGCCCCCAGACTGCCGGCAAACGTTGCCGCCGTGATAGGCACATCCTGTTGAAGCGCTCCGACTAGTACGGGGAGTTGGCGTATGTTTCCGTGCTTTGACGTTGCTGCTGTCGGCCTAAACTAACCTGCATCCTGTTGAATTGCCCCAACTAGTAAAAAAGGGGGAGTTGGCCAATGTTTTCTTGGTTTGACGTTGCTGCTCTCGGCCTACCTACTGTAACCCACATCCGGTTTAATTGCCCCAACTAGTACGAAAGATAAGGGAAGTTGACCAATGTTTCCTTTGTTTGACATTGCTGCTGCTCTCGGCCGTTGTTCAGAGCTTGCCGGACTTCGGAGACCGTCTACGAGCGCGTGACTGCGAGCTTATGCTCCAGTACCTGACGGTGCCCTACCTTCGCATTCCGCTCATCATGAAGTTCTTTTCGGACCCTGTTCGAATGCAGGTACGCATTGTTTTTGCATGTTCCCTTGCTGTCGAACGCTTCGAAGCTGGTTGTTTGGTTTTGCCGAGTTCGTGGGATGGAAATAGAAGCGTGGTGTCTATATCGGAGTGCTGGTAAGATTGATATCGTTTTGACTTGCGCTCCTGCGGATTGTTGCCGTCGTGTATTGATCGTGGATGTCGCAGAGTGTGTGTCTACCGTTGATGTCTGTGCTGTCAAGGACTCTCGAGTAAGCGGTGCTTGATCTGAACGTTTCCGTGTGTAATGTTTTTGTCGATATTTTTGCATTGCGCCTCCGAGGGTACAACTGAGCGGTGCGTCGCGGCGTCACGCATGACGTGCTACCTCATGTACCCCTACGTATGTTGTTGAGAATGCGGGTGCTGTATAGGGGGCTATTCGATACGAATCACCATGGGAGCAACGTGCTGTAACCTTCTCGCGATAAAAACGAAAGCGCGTATCGTAGTGGGGAGGGGGGGAAAGAGGCTGCTTAGTGACCCCGGATCTGAGCTTTGTTTAGGGTGGGAGAAGGAGAAAGAAAAAATGCGAAGAAAATAGACGGGATGGGCAAAACAACAAAAAATGATATGTACGACGCGGGGAAATTGCCTTGGTAGATTGGTCCTACTGGCGTCGTATTTCCCTTGTCGCTGTTCTCTATTACCCCTTTTACTTGTGCAACAATTATCCCACACTAATCCCAACATGTTTGTCCCCGAAAACGTGGATGCAGTTCCAAAATGGGTTCGTGGGAAACCCCATCCGCGTGCGTCTCCGCGCGAAACGGCTTGCCTGTGCCCGTGCTGTTAATATTAATAGTCATCGTGGGTGCTTGTTTTCGACACCAGCGACAACAATACCGCAGCCTTTGGTGGCGATATTTGCGTCGTACGATGGTATGCTTCCCCCACCAACCTCGACGGTATGTTTGGTTGTATACTTAAGTACCAGGTATAAGATAGTGTAGCTGTCGCTAGGGACTCGAGCAGGAGGATATTTGATACCACTCTGTCCGTAAATATAAGCACCGTTTTGTATTCAAATTCATCATCAAGCGGACCTTATATTTACGGACGGATATATGTCCGTAAATATAAGCACCTTTTTGTATTCAAATTTATCATTAAACGGGCCTTAGACTTACGGACAGGGTGGTATGTGTAACTGCCGTCAACTTGTGTCATATGACATGTGACGTTGCTCCGCGGTCGAAATCAACAGTTTCATCAAGTGAAACGAAAGGCATCAGCCATCTCGAAAGGGGTATATCCCTGTTCATTGGCGCCGTGTAAATTTGAAATTCGCATTCGCTCGTAATAATTTTGGCGAACCCTTGCGACATGGCAGGCGTTGCGGAGCGAAGATTTGCAAGAGGTGCTGGATGCTACGCTGTTCGAGCCGGGACAGTGGCAGGTACCGTTGGTCTTTTTGCGCAGAGTGCGTTCGAAAGCGCGTTGTGGGTTCAGAACTCGGATGAGATGATACCAGTAAATAGTTTGACACTTTTTTTGTCTGCTCTTACAGTTGTTGCGTGTCTATGCGAGGTCCATCAAAGAATGCGACTACTGTTATGTGGCCATGAGATCGAGGCCTCTCTTGTGTGTTGGAGACCTTTCTTTAAACGTCTGGGTTTGACGTACTTAAAATATTGTCACAATATTGAGGCCCGCTCTTGTGCGTTGGACGCCTTTCTTTTAGCATCTGGATGCGACGTATTATCTACTAATGGTCACGAGATTGAAAAACCCTTTAGAACTGAAACCCTTTTTGGGGGACTAGCACTACAAGGGTTAAGGTCTTCTCTTGTGTGCTATCCTTTGTTTTATGCATCTGGGGGCTACAGATTGGGACCCAGACACTTGCTGAATCTGATTGAAATCAACCAGACAACTCGCCAATAGTGAATTCCTCGCACGACCTACCATCGCGTATACAATCCGCCAATAATAGCCTACCATCGGGTATACAATTCCGCCAATAATGATCTCGACCATCGCGTATACAATCCGCCAATAATGATCTCTCCACACGGCCCACCCTCGCGTTTTTATGTTGTCCGGCAATAATTAATTCCCCGCACGGTCCCAACATCGCGTTTTTTTTGTTAAGGCTGTGCCAACGAAGACGATGCCGACGCATGTGCCGGCCGAGACCAGGGACCACCTAACGACGCCGTGTGGGTTGCTGTTCAACGAGTTGCTCAAGAGCCCTAAGGTACCTCCACTATAATAGTGCTAGTTGGCGCGTATAGCCTCTGGTAGTGCAAGTTGGTATATACCAGGTATAGCCTCCGGTGGTGCAAGTGGCTGTGTATAGCCCCCGATAGTGCAAATTTGATGAGTAAAGCCTCCGGTAGTGCAAGTTTGTGTGCAGCTTTCGGTAGTTCAAGCTGGTTGGTGCGTAGCGAATTTTTGTTTTTGATGTTTGAGCGGCCAGTTCAGTCCGATTTTTACGGCGAACACCTCTGTTGAATGGTTGATGTGCGGCCAGTTGTGAAATCTGCCCCTCAGTTTTTTTTTGTGTTTGTGTTGTAGTAACGAAAAGCACAATCACAGTGGAGTTGTAACTGTTACTTAATTCCAGTGCCCGCAGTAGTAGGGTGGCGTGTCTGTCTGTTATTGCTTCGCTGAAAAATAACAGCGTAATGTGCACGACATGGCACCGTACGCATACGGTAGTTGCTGCAGTGCTTGAACTATGGACGGGCTTGCCCGTCATGGAAAACAGTGCGGCGGAAACCAGTTCCAACGGGGACATTGTTCTCTCGTCGCTACCCACGCATAATTTGGCGTTCGCTATTAATAGTTAAGAAAAAGGTATAACATCAGCCGTCGACGTATAGTCAACTAACTGAGGGTTTATTTCCGGATCGCCCGCAACAAAAACGTCATCACATTTTACGTGGTGTGTATGTATGTTTGTCCCTGTTTACCTAAATGTACGTGTACTTATGTATAATCCTCTGTATCCTATTTTGGGGTACTGTGAACGACAGGGTACTTCAAACATATCGGAGAACCTGGAACATACATGTGCACGGATGGATATCTCGACGATCGGGCCTGAAAGAGCCTGCCAATAGACGTTTTTCAGCACACGCTAGATAGCGCTCTCGCCGTTGTAAGAAGATTGGTTCATTGACCTTGCGAGTGGCCGCCAACGGTTGCGCTTGCTAGACACTTGTTGTTGGCGCTTGTTTGGCACTTGCTGACGCTTGTTTAGCGGGGTTTTTTTATCTCGAGCCAATTCGAATTGCCATGAACGTTTGTGCTTATTCTGACGTTTATTGGCGCTTGTTTGACGCCTTTTTAACGTTTTTTTTACCGCAGATTTTGTTGTCGAGCTTGGACTGCATGCTCGAAACGGCGCTCGAGTTGGACACGGGGCGCTACTCTATCTCGCAGAGCCCTCTCATTTTGTACGTGATTCGGCTTCTTGTGAGGGTGGAAGGGTTCCTGCTGTTTTTGAGGGACGACCGCCGCTGCGCGAGGACCAGGGGGCTGAGAAGAGAGGACAGGTGGGGTATCGCGCCGCATTCTACGGTTGGTATTAATAGCTCATCTCCACATGTTTTGCAGGCGAGAGCTGCGCACGACAGATGAGCTGGCTCGTGAGCTGTCCGGGCTGTGCACGGTGATTGCGCACGCCGTTGCTAGCATCTGCGTCTGCGACGCTAGCCCATGCGTTGGTACTTCTGTACACGGCACCAGCCTCGCATTTGCAGATTAGGCATATCATTTTTTCGAGCGAGTGCAAGTTTCTAACTACACCGAAGAACATTTGTTTTTGACAAAAATGAAGGCGCTTACCGTAGTGGGGCGTCTGCCATGTGACCCCAGTTATGAGTTACGGTAGGGGCGGGAGCTGGAGAAAAAAATGCAAAGATAATTGCAAAATAGGGACCCCTTCCGCGATGGCTGTTGCGACCGCCGACCATCAACGCACACAAATGAACGACAGTTTTTAATGTCTTGCTGCGCGGATTCCTAGCGACACCTATATACCGCTCCGAATGTTTAATGGAACTGTATTCGGCAAATCCATTATTTTGTCGGCAGGGACCTAGCGACACCTATATACCGCTCCGAATGTTTTGATGGAACTGTATTCGGCAAATCCATTACTTTGTCGGCAGGGACCTAGCGACACCTGTATACCGTTACGAATGTTTTAATGGAACTGTATTCGGCAAATCTATGACTTTGTCGGCAGGGACCCCGGCGTGATGGACGAGTTGGCTAGGGCGCAAGGTCGGTGGCGTCGCAAGCTCAACAGCGAGGCATTTCCGGTGCTCGAGAGGTGGCTCAAGAGATCAGCCAGGTATTTATATAATGCAGTGGCTCTGATCGGGTCGCGGGGTTCGATACCCTCGGACTGCGTTTTGACTTCGACCACGCGGTTTTATTTTTTACTACGACCACATGTGTTCGTAAGTGATTCATTTGTAAGAGAGCAGCGGAGTTGAGACCCAGGCAATCGACTCTCTGTATCATTTTTTGTCCAGGTTCCCCCCCGGACACTATTCGCTAGGTCAGCTCGAAGCTGATTGCCCCGCGAGCTTCTTCCGATGGCGCTTGTACACATTTGGCAGAACTCAACCCGCATTGTCAACATTGTACAAGCTGGTTCAGGCTGAATGTCCAGATGGTTTTCCACGTCCAGAGTCCACGCCAATTTTGCGAGTCAGGCCCTTAAGGTTTGCTCTCGTGTTCTATGAGCCCCTGCCAAACCGTTGCCGAATGGATATTTTTCGTTTGTTTTTTCTCCTGAAATTTGGTCATGAACTAGCTCGTATGCTAAAGTTAACGCTTGTTTCCTCGCACGCCTTCCCTTTACCCCATTTTGATCTGTACCCCGTTTTGATCTGTGCTTATGGCCACGCTTTCCATCCCCTTTTTGATCGGTGCTCGTGGGTGTTCCGGCCTATCCCAGGGATGGGGACACGAAGGTCGCGTGCGTTCTCCACGCCCACCTGCTCCTTCTGTTCAAGAATATCGGGAAGGAGGACGTCAACAGAACTGTCGCCTCTGTTACTCTTTCTGCACAGGCAAGCTAGCGGCGTTTTGTTTTTAGAGTCTGCCTCTCGTGCTGTCTTTATTTCCCTTTTCCTTTTCCTTTTCGCTTCTTGCGTACACGTGCTTATTCATAGCTCTGGTTGGTTGACTTTTTTTTCCTTTTTTTCGCCCCCCCCCCTGCTGGCGAGTTGACGTATTCCTGCGTATTAGGTTTCGTAATCCTTAGCCCTAACCCTAGCAGGCTTGGCGATGGATTATTGTTTTTTTTGGCCGTGCAAATACAACGTCTAAACCCCTAGCCTACTTTTCGGTATGTTCTTGGTAACGCCGTATGCAGGTGTGGCTGATGGTGCACCATCGGTTTGATCTCGAGGCCTCGGACGGTGCAGAAGGAATACGACGCAAGTCCGGAGGCGGGACTGGGGGGGGTCTTGACAGAATGAGCAGGGCGTTGCAGATACCTCCCACAGAGGTCTTCGAGATTATCACGCAACATCGGTGAGTGTTTTTGCCCAGAGCTGCCCACGCCTTCCCTGATGTGCGATATGGTATTTCGATGTGCCAGCTAGCGCTGGATTGCGAAAACACTTGAGTTTAATTAACACACGACATGTACAAAAAACGTGGAAGTGTGGTGAGCGTAAGCTTAATTTTTCCCCATCCGCCGGAGGATGAAAAAAAAAGGAAAAGTATTTCATTAATTTGTTTGGAGCGATTGCGAGGTTCTATTTTACCCCGTGCCTACTACAAATAGGAGCCCTTTTCGAGATGGCTGAAGCCTGGGTTTGTACAGGTTTTGTGTTCGCCGTCGACCGAGATTCATGTATACGACTCTCCAAATTATCAACCAGCGGACACAAGTTAACGATACGTTCAAATACCCTGCTGCGCGCGTTCCTAGCGACAGGTACACTGTCGTAATTTCATTCTCACACTAATACCGCGGTTTACATCGTCCTACTGCTCGTTAGGACGTCTCGGCTCACTTGCCGGCCACAAAACTATTTATTGCCTGCTGGTACGTTTTTTATTTATTCCTTGGCTCGCTCCTATTTTACGGTATACCACTGTCCGGAAATATAAGGTCCGTTTGATAATAAATTTAAATACACAACGGTGCTTATATTTACGGACAGGTACGAAGTATGCGTGCCACGCGTTGTTGACCCTTGGCCATCCTCCACGTGTTTTGCTGTGTTTCCCGCCGCCGGCGCTTTTCAGTACTTTCAAAGTCGTGGAACCGCGCTCTCACCCTGTCGTGTTGCTTCGCTTTGTCTCCCCATCCACCTGTTCTTTTGATTTTTGTTCTGCACAGCAGTGTGAACATCTTGAGGTGGCGTGATCACCCTAACGTGTTGCTTCACTTTGTCTTCCCATCCACCTGTTCCTTTGTTTTTGTTTTACACAGCGTGAAAATCTTGAGGTGGCTTGAGACAAACCCGCTCTTGGCGGATAAGGTGTTTGAGGGCGTGGTCAGGGTTATCACGCTTACCGGAGACCGAACGGGCACGTCACGCAAGGCCGACGTGCTCTTTAAGGACCGGCACTGGGAGAGCATCCAGAGGATTAACTGCCGCGGGAGGCGAGTCTGAGTCTGCGTTGCGAGTTCTAATTATCTGCGTTGCAAGTTTTGACTTCGTGCATAGATTTCCTGTTTCGGTTTCCCCAGGTTTTCTTCGTCTTTCTGGAACTGGTTTTTGAGTGATCGGTGTTGAAGCTCATGCTGCTGCACATGTCGACATTGTCGGGCGACGAAAACAATAATAATCGATTAATTGTAAGGCCATCTGTGCGAAGGAAGAATGTAAATCTCGTTGTGTGGCAACGGCAACAGAGTCAGGTGTTAATACATGAGAGGGTGTTATTTATAGTCCACTGGCTACTGGCAAAACGTTGGTCTAACGTTTCACCCGCCCGCACTAAGCCTGATAATACAGAGTGCTTGGCGGCAGATAGTCAGTTGGCTAGCGCACTCGTTGCGGCCGCCGTTTGATTACATTTGCTGCTATTCAGAGTTTCCCCCCTCACCTTCGGCGACAAACGTGTCTTCCTCCTCGAGAGTCGCGGGGCGTGCCCGCGCAAACGTTCTCCGGTTCGGGGTGCTGCGGCCTTGCGCCGCTCGGGCTACTCCCACAACCATGGCTAGGTTTATTTCACCGCTAACCCGTTTAGGGCTATCATACACCCACGTTTTTTGGGAGAAGCTGCTTGGAAATGGTGCGGAGTCGTTTTTGCCGGTGTAAGAGGGTGAGGCTAACGTAGTGTACCGTCGTGCGCCTGCTGCATTCACGCAGGTTCGTCCCCGACACGGAAGTGGTGCAGCACCAGCTGGCTCAGCAGGAGCTGGAGGGTATGGCTGCCCTCTCGTACGAAGAGTTCCTGAGGAGACTGACGCAGGCAGTCGACACCGAGGTACGACATCCGCGCAAAGCACCCTGTTTTTTATTTTTTGTGTTTTTTGTTACCTTATTTTTAGTTTCCATCTTCTGGACAAGCCGTGGTCGCAGTTGTCGTCCCCTCTCCCCCCCCTGTACGTACCTTCGTTTTTATCGCGCAGAGGGCTCAGCATTCCCAGTGCTCGTCGGTTTTCGTTGAGTTTTGTTACCTTATTTCGGCTTCACATGAGGCCGTACGGCTAGTATTTTGTGCGCGGAAACATCTTGTTACAGCGGGTTGAAGGCGGCTGTTGTTGCGAGGTTTTGGCATTTTCATGGCGTTCCGCTTATAGGCCGTTAGGACAGTGTCGTTTTAGTACTGTCGGTTGTCGCTCACCTGTGCGTTTCGTGGCCGAAGCATGCGGAGCATTCTTTCGTGGGGCGCGATGCATGACCCAGAGACTGGTGCTTTCGTTCAGTGGTCACTACCTTCTATGCATCAGACAGATCAAATCCCTACGATGAATGATCTGTGTCTATCGAGGCAGATACGTCCCTGGTCTGTGCGATCTGCATGGCGTATAGATTATGTTGCCGGGTGAGAGCCGGATTGTCTGAATGACCTTTTCAAAGCACGTGTTTCCTGGGTTGGGTGTGTACTACACATACACAGATTCTGCACAACAACAACAGATATAGGATCTAGATCATCTAGATCATCTAGATCGTGATATGTCCTATGTGTGCTACGTTCAAGAAATTACTGATATTCAAGGTTAAGGTTTTTAATTCCTACACGTAGTGTAGACTTTTATTTTGCTTCGTGGCGTTGAATTGTGCGATTATCCCCTTTGGAGCTGCACCCAACGTTGAGACACAACTTACTTGAAGTTAAGAATTAGGTCATTTTCACGGTGTAGGAAAAAAGTTAAAATGGATCCTTGCCCCTTTTGCCGGCCATGAAAAACGCCTTCCTTGTGTAGGTGAACACCCAGCTGGGGGAGTTTACCCTGCGTCGACACACGATGGAAACCCTTTCGACCGAGATTGAAGACCATCCTGACTTCCAGGCTGTTTTCGGTGTGGCTGAGGACTCCTCGAGGTAGGATTTTTAGTGCAGTAGTGGTCCCTCTATAGTGCCGGTTGCCAGCTATAGTGCCTGTGAAATCGGTTGGCACAGATAAAAGCAATCAGGAATGGCAGTGTGTGGATTAGTGCCGGTTTCCGTTATGGTGCCGGTATTTTCGGCTGGTGCACACAAGCAATAAAGAGGGACCACTCTACTGTAGCCACAAGCGAGCTTTTTGTGTGTGCGTTGAGATCCCGTGTGTGTGTTCTTCACATGAAACTGTTATTTCCACCCATGTGCCATTATTTCTTGTGTGGTATTGGCGACTGGTTTGATCGGGCGTTTTTTTTGTTTCTGACGGATTTTGTGGGCTCTGCGCTGTATTTGAAATCGCCCGGCCTTTCTCATGGGTATGATGGATTCTCCTTCGCATATCGTTCACGGGGTCGCGTAGTATTTTCTCCTCGTTACGTCACTTGTTTATTCCCCGCGACGCCTGTACTGTTGTTTGGCGAAGAAAACATGACGGAGCATTGCCGAAGAGGAGCTTCAGCATGGACTTTCAGCCTTTCCTGTCAGATTTTGTATTTGTTGGTGCATGGAGAGATGATATCCGGGGGAGCAGTTGGACACCTTGCCTCGAATCCCTTGGCGCTCAAGCGAGACTCTTGGTGTAGCAGCAACGCTCTAGTCATCACGATATTCAGAAGAAGGAAAAAATTGCCCTGCCGCAGCAGTGGGATTTGTTGAACGGCTTGCCTTCAATGTGCTGCTTCTTTGTATATAGCAGCAACGCTCCAGTCCTCGTGATATTAAGAAATAAGGGTTGTACACTGTCCGTGTGAATACTGGTCATAGGCTGGCCGTGTTTGTAAAATCATCCTGTTGTTCCTGGTACTATATATCACCCAGAAGAATCACCAATCTACAGCAGTAGTCTCGTTCACGAAGTCTTGAATCCCGGAGCACGCGCGATGGAACTATCACACGCAGCTTACGAAGACTTGTTTCGATTCGACGAAATTCTCCATCTTGCAGCTGAGATGTCTTTTTATGTTACTCTGAAAAATGTACTTCGAACCGCCGCAGCACTGTGGGGTGTGCCGAAGTGCTGAACACGACTCGCCGCACGTGGCTGAGACTGGTCGGGCGTCGGCATGACGTCCAGCTGTGGGACGTGGACACTCGCGTTCCGACGCTGGCCTACAAGCGGCCGTACACAGGGAGGGAGACGGGAGGAGAGGCTTGGGTCACTGATGTTCTGGAACAAATCCGCTCGAGGTAAATTAGCAGTAAACTTATGTCGCTGAGGTATTTTATGTTTCGGCGGCTTTGGCGTACTATCTGGATGAGGGAGGGGCGGACCTTTGCTGTAATCGTCCTATGCTTTGGACGTGTCTTCCCGTTCATGCTCCAAAGGGGTTGACACGTGTTCACCCTCGGTGAGCTTCGCACATTCGGTTACAAATGTTTGCGAGAGACATGAATGAATTTCTGTTGCGTACTTTTATTTTTTATTTGGTTTCATCCTCCGGCAGATGGGAAAAAATACCTGGTATAGCTTAAGCTCACCACACTTCCACGTATTTTCATACATGTCGTGTCAATTTAACTCAATTGTATTCGCAATCCAGCGCTAGCTGGCGCATCCTTCAGTTCCCGTTATAGTGACAGCGTGAGCTGTCCCTACCGACGGTTACCGTTACTACTACCGCAGCGCCTTTTGCATACGTTCTGTGTAATTGTACGTCATGCGTTAACACTGCTATAAACTTGTTGCTGACGCCTCGGCCGATACTGCTGTGTTGTCTCGTTCCAGGCATTTCCCGGACATTCGATTGTTCATGCCTCAGGGGGCCTACACGCCGGCGCACACTTTCGCTCACCTGACGGGGTACCACATCGTGCAAGTCAAGGAGCCAGCGCCACACGGTGGGTCGCCCACCCTGTCACTATGTTATAATCGTTTCAACCATTATGTTATAATAAAACCAACCATTCTGTTCTAAGAGGTTTAACAATTGTGTTTAATAGTTTCAACCATTATGTTCTTATAAGTTCAACCGCCCATCAGCCGATGGCGTTTGTTTCATAATTTCGCCTTGTTGCCTCAGCTCACATGTGATCGTGAACTTACTATAGCTGTGAGTCGGCGTGACTTAAGCCACCAACTAGTTGTAAGTCGAACTAATAGTAAGTCGTTTCTCGGAGATGCCGACTCTCCGATTTATTAGGTGTCCATACTCGTATATACGAAGGAGTGTTTAATGCGGGATGCAGTTTTTGTTTTTTGGACGGAGTTTCCTCGGCTGGTGCTTCGCTCACCTATTTTAAGTCGGCAATTCGGCTGGCTGTCAGCTGGCTGTCAGCTGGCTTCGCCAGCCGGCATGCCGACTAGAGTCACCTGGTTTGACGGAACCTACCGATTACGTATTAGTTGTGAATCCTGCCCACTCACAGCGGTAGAAATAACGGCATGCTTTCGTTAGTGCAGGAGCGAGTGGCCGCGGTTTTGTGTCCACAGATGTAACCTCAAATTGTGTATATAGCGTTTTTATGCTCGCACATGCTGAATGTTGCGTCGACCGCAGGTGCTGAACCTCCAGAGGGCGAGGAGGAGGCGAAGTTCATCACGCGCGATGTGAAGTACCTCAAGGAGGTTGTCGTCGCCAAGGACCCGCCCGTGGTGCATGTGTACGACGTCGTGGAGTACGGCAGGCGGTTCTATCGTACGCTGACGTACTCGTCTGACGCGTCGCTCTCGCTTGTATCCAGACCGCCGTCGGGGGTGAGTTGACGCTTGAGGCTATGATACTTGTTGCCAGGAAATCCGTAATCCGTAAGGCTGTTTTGAGTTGGCCGACTGTTGGTGGCCGACTGGTCAAGTTTTGGAGCTATGATATTTGTTGCCGGGGAGTCGGCGATCGGTAAGGCTGGAAGTTGGCTGATCGTAAGTCGCAGACTAGTTACTACAGTAGTTACCAGTCCGAAAATAATTATAAGCTCGATATGAAAGACAATAATTATAAGCTCGATATGGAATTGAGGCCATGCGGTACTGCTATCATAAACCTAAGAATTGTTGACAATCGTATCATGTCAAGCTGCAGATAGATCAAAGGATTGAAACATCCATTGGTTGACCCGGGGATATTTTTGTATTATCCCCTCCCTACGATTTCGGAGTTCCTCACAGTTTCCAAAGTGTTGTTCCTATCGAGCTTATATTTATTTGTTGGACTCAATAGACTAGTTGGTAGTTGGCTATGGTAGGTATCACGGTTAGTTTCGTGCGGTATTTTGCAGAATTCTGTGTCGGTGCGTCTGACTGGCGAGATTGCGGCTCGACGTGCGGTGTTTACTACGAGCTGGGCCGGCCAAAAACAGCGTTCTAGTCGGCGTCCCACTTCCTCACGCTGTGTTTTCGAATTTTGAGCTGAAAAATTGACACGTGCTTCCTTCGAGTACGTGATATAAATACGAACCAGGTAAAATGTGATGATGTTTTTATTGCGGGCGATCCGAAAATAAACCCTCAGTTGGTTGACTATACGTCGACGGCTGATGTTATACCTTTTTCATAATAAGAATGGTTGTCAGTGAATTGGTTTTTACTCCGCCACCCAACTTCTATTTGCAGTAGCCGTGAAGTCCAGCCAACTCATAGTCCTACACGTCGACCATTTGTTTGCCTCGACCTACAGGAATTTGCCTGATGCGTCCACGCTGAGCGCCACGCTCTGTGCACGTGTCGGTAAAATCAGCAAAGCTATAGTATATGTGTCTACTTTGTTGTGCGGTTTGAATCTGATGTAATAGGTGACCCAGCTGTACCTCTGCCCGCGTGTCGGTAAAGTAAGTTAGCAAAGCTAAATGTGTCGTCTGCTTTGTTGTGTGGTTTGAACCTGATAGGTGACCCAGCTGGACCAGCCCGACGCGCACCTGTCGGCGGGAGATCCGCTGTCCGAGCCATTCAAGGGAAACTCGTTGGTCGTCACCAGGGCTCCAGAGGTAGTTACTTACGAACGAATGCGACTTTCTCGTTTTGACGGCGCCAAACAAAAAGAGACCCCTTGCTCATTGCCCGAAACGACCGCCGACCACCAACGCACACGAGTTGACCAAAGTAGAGTGTCTGCGAAAATTTTAAAATAGTATTGAAACCTTCAAAAGTATTGAAACCTTCAAAAGTATTGAAACCTCCAACCAACCCACGAACAAATTAGGCTACTGTAGAATTTTTACTCAGTGTGGGGCCTAATCTGTCTCGGACACAGACGCCTTATTGTTATATATAAAAAATAAATGGTAGGAAAACGAATTTCTTAACCAACTTTTTCGCTGGTTTTTCGTGGACTGGGTTGGCCTTCACAGATTTCAATAATATTGTTATATGTTTTCGTACCCAACTCCTAGCCAACAAAAAGTTGGTACGTCGCAAACACCCTAGTTACAAACATCCTCCTGCGCGATTTCCTAGCGGCAACTACCGATTTACTGTCTCATGTGTTCCTGTGGGTGTTGATGTCGATGTCGCGCCCCGCTTGGCCCATGGACAAATAGCCTGCGGCGCCTATTAGGGCAACACTTCACAGCAATACCGATGCCAATAGTGGGCACGCGCACCTTTAATGATGTCACCACTGCGTATACTACCGGTCCAGTTTATCTGTTGCTAGGATTTCGCGCAGCAGAATTTTTACTGTCGTCAGCTTGGGTGCGTTCTGTTCGATCGCCGGTGGCGGCGGTGGACGTGCAGTCTGGCTTGAGCGATCTCGAAAGGGGTCCCCAATTTTTGACGCGGTGTAGAGTAGAAACTTGCAGCTCGTAACAAATAATAGGTTCGTGTCGTAGCGTCATTGCAGCTGAAATCAGTTTGTGGCTGTCTTTTGTTCTCAACGAAAAAGGCTGAGATATGATACGACGGTGATGCTTTCTCCGTCCGGGTTACCTCTATCCCTACCGCAGGTGAAGGGTGCGGGGGAGTCGGTGCGCATCCCGTCCCGACTCCTGCTCGGTATCGTCCCGGAAGTGCTGCTTCGATCCTTCAACTTCTGGCAGTATCAGGTACTGATTATTACACTACCGGTATTATTTTACTGTATTTGTGATTGTTTGCCCACGCTTGCGCGGTAATCGAGGAAAGCGTTGCTCTCATTTTCGGTGTATGCCCTGCTCGGCGGCTGTACTATACGAAGTGTCCTAGGCAAAGATACAAGGTAGTATGCACTGGATAAAAAGCGCAATGTTGTTAAAATGCAATTTAAATAATTCCGTGGGAAAGGTCATATGATGCAGGAATGGCTGGGCAAACATTCTGTCATTTTTTTTTAATTGTTATCCTCCAATGGACCGGCAGTAGACGCATGCTCCGGTACTATAAATATGAATAGCACCATAAAATCATTCTTTTTCTGGGGCCCCTCACGCGAGGATATTTATGCCGCCTCCAAAAACTGTTTTGGGCAAAAATAAGAGTGCCTCCCGATGAACAGTCAGTCCCATGGCTTTTAGGTAACCAGCGAAAAATATGGGGGAAAAAAATCTGAAATTCGGACGATTTTGGGTTAAGGAGCCTCGCCATTCAGAAAATATTCTAGCCAAAACGTGCTACACTAATAATACTAATAGTAGTATTAATACCTCTATCGTACATAGCACGCGACCGTATTGAAGCGTGCGGGAGACAACGGTACTTCCGTGGCACCCGGCAGTGCGGTGTAGGATAGCGATGTTGTCGGAATTTTCCTTCGAGTCGCTCGAAACGGCGAAACGTATCGATACATAGCCGGCAGTCTCACTCTAATTTTTGCGCCACTTGTGTTCCGCGTCGGTCTGATAGGATGACGGGTTGGTGGGAGTGCCGTCGAAGCTCAATCGGTACAGGCGAGCGGGGAAAAAGGTGGTCCACGAGGAAGAGGAGGAGGAGGAGGACGCAGACAAGAGTGATGGCGAGGCAAGACAAGGCGGCAAGAAGAGCATGGAAAACGACGAAGAAGAGGAGGGGCAAGAAGGAGCGGGACTGACTCTGATCAAGATGCGGCTTTTCAAGGACCTGAAGAAGGATGAGGCGAGTTGCTCGGCCTGAATTGTCGCTGCCGACCCCTCCTGATTATTTTTAGAGTACCTCTGATTTGCCGTCGTTTCGGTACTGTGATAGATTTTGCTACTGTTCGGTGCCTCCCATGGTGAACGGCTCCTCTGTATACAGAAGTATGATATGACGCTCCTCCTACTCTTATGAAAAATGTATAAACGACAGCTGTTGACGTAGTAGTGAACTGACTGAAGGTTTTACCGCGATCGCCCGCAACAAAAACACCACCACCAGCTCTCCGCTAGGATACAAAAACCAGTCTAAAAAATAATGCCAAACTTGGATATGCGAGTACGATACAGACAGATCTATACATGACGCTGTCCCTATTTTATGAATATATGTGCTACAATAGCATCGATGCGTCCCACGCCTGCTGGAAAAATACCCGAAGTCTTGTCTGCGTCTTGCTCTGTCGGTGTGCCCGACGTACTTGAGTTGTGACCCACCCGATAAGGCGCATCTCGCCGGCATGTTTAAAACGTCGGAATTGGAGGCGCAATCGACGTTGCTGGCACGGCTGTGCGACTGTGCGAGAAGCACGCTCCAAAGTTACTCTCCAGTCCTTACTTACTCCTGTTTTCCCCTCCATTTTTTTCTGCGCCTTGACAGTCCGGGCATGGACACAGCGAAGCCTTCGGTGTTATCACCCGCGTTGTCTTCCCGGACGTGTCCCTACCACGGCTGGCCAAGGTCCACGCCCCCGACACCGTCGACACGTCCGCCGGCTCCCTCGCCGCTGTAAACCCTTCTACGGCGTTAACGCCGCTCGACATTAACAACACACATGCCGGTAACGGGCCGGCCCTAAGGACCAACCCGGCGGACAACGAGAAGGAAGCGGCTGCCGCGGAAGCGGAGTTACTGGACACACTCGTAGGCCTGGTGGCGTTGAGAGGGGGGACAGGGGGAGTGGCGCCTCACGGGAGCGGTGGCTTGGGTGCTGAAGGGGGGTCGCTTGGGAATGGGAGATATACGGCGAGGTTGTCGGAAGGGCGGGAGTCGTCCGGCAGGGCGGAGGAGTCGACGCTGCTTAACTTGCTCTTCGTGCCTGACGGCAGGTATGGACTCGGTGGGGCAGACGGGTGTATATGAATTTGTCGGTTGTAAGATGTCGCTTTTGCCGAAGCGCTCGGGTTGTGCTGATGGCGGGTAAATCTTTTTGGGTGGGTGTCCTTATTCGTGATCTACTGCACCAAAAACAACTCGAAATATAAGTAGTTTGTTCCCGAAACAGTGTGGGGCGTTATCAAGGGATGTAGCTCAAGCAGCTCGCCGAAGGCATTCGTAGCCTGGTTTCAGCCGAGCAACGTACGTACTTTCTGAAGGGACTACAATTTTAGCTGCTTAGTCTTTGCCGTGGGTGTTTTGGTGGAAGCGTTACCTTGTTTCCGTTTGGGTGGGGTACGCCACGCTTTGCGCTTGCTGCGATTAATTGGGTCCACGTTTTTTGGGGACAACTCATTTGGAATTGGCGTGGTACAATACTTGCAGTTCTAAAAGGAACAACGAGCCTATCATCGATCTGATCGCTTCCGTTGTCGCTGCAATCTCCACAAACGACGTCCTCAATAAACAGTCCGATGAAAACCTTGGCGAGGGCTCTGCTTCGTCTCGACGGTCTCAGCCACGTGCTGGCGTGGACGCGAGACCCTGTGCTTGCGTGCAAGGACGCGGCCGCTATGCACTTTGTCGAACTTCCTCGCCTGAGACTGCGCTTCGAAGCTAAGGCCGACGGACCCGGAGGGAAGGTGGGTTACTCTGCCACGTTGTCGGACCGAGGCTACGCTAGGGGGGGGTGTACTCATTTCTTGCATGGCCGTAGTCATAAGACCATAGAACCGAGGCTACGCTAGGGGGGGCACTTTTGAGGATTTTATTTCAGCGGCTCGGGGTCACGCGCGCGAGTGTCTTCCCTAATTATTTGCATGTTCTCATGTTTCGTGTTTGTTTGTTTTTTCGCGATATAGGCCGGCGTGGAATCGTTTGTTTATAGGTGACGTCGGGGGCCGTGCTCGCGCTATAGTGGTGGCCTGCCAGGTAGTGAAATGGAGTCGGTGTTGCGAGCGCAGATTGTTGTGTCCGGTTGAGGTGCGAGTCCGCTGCCTGACGAGGGGTCAGGCGTGGTGCAGGTCGCAATGTCGATGTTAGCCGTTTATGTTCGATTAAAATCGATGAGCAGTGGGAAGGCTGGACACTCTGCACGATAAGCATGAAGGCGCGTAAAGGGGGGGGGGAGGGACGAGACCTGTGACCACAGCTTGTCCAGAAGACGGAAAGTACAAGTGGTGATTGAAGAATCAAATATGGTATCACGGGGTGCTTCGCGTTCCGGTCCGCGCTAGAACGACCACACGCAACGGATCCATGGAGGTTTCACGACTGTGCGGCCGGTTTGCCTTTTGCCTTCTTCCTACTTGTCCTAGGTGCGGCTCCACAGCCTTGAGCATGCGGGTATGTTCATCAGCGGACCTGAGGGACCAGAGATGACGCGTCTCGTACAGGTATGTCAAACCCGATGTAATCTCCATTGTAGGCACGCTCTCCGGCAATACCAGGCAGCGTTGACCAAATGCCGGACAACTTTTACTTTTCCCACCTTTTGTTTTCCTACCTCGAGCGGTGCTGCCTGTCGGACCTTGTGCTATACGGTCCTAAAACGTTCTTACTGTAGGTCTTAAATGGACCCCGGGGTCTGAGTTACGTCTAGGGAGGGAGTTGGAGAAAGACAAATTGCGAAGATAATAAATGGGATGAGCAAAAAACAAAATGGCGGGTCACATTTTCTGCTATGAGTGGTATTTGGTGGTGCACGCGTGTATCGTCGGCAAGGCCAGACCACTGCATCGCCCCTCTTTAACCCGCTTAGAGCATGTGCTCGTGTGGCGGGCTGCGCAGCGTATCGGGACCGTCTTTGCAGCACACTTTACATCACGGCTTATTCTCGTTGCAGCGCACCCGGAAGCATGCTTTCGTACAGGTGCCCAGCTTTACTGCATCGCCTTGTCTGACCAGTTTGTGCCATGAAAAATGCTGCTGTGGGCGAATTATTAAACAGGGGCTGCCAGCGTCGCTGCTGCTAGAGAACTCCGAGAAGGACCGCTTCTTACTGCTCCCGTCCGCCACACTGCCAGGAAGACCAGAGTCTAAGGTAGGGGGGGGGTGTAATCATCGTTTCATGCGTGGCCGTAGTCATATGACCATGGACCCTCGCAGAAGGGGGGGGGTGTACTCATATCATGCATGGCCGTAGTAGTATGACATAGGGTGAGGGTTAGGGTTGGGCGCGATTATCTTCAATACAGGGACTTACCCTCACACCCGTACAATACCGAGACGCTGCACGTCGGGTTTTCACAGACCAAGCAGACATTCCTTGCACTAAGCGCGAGGCATAGCGAAGTGGTCGGCGAGTCGCATGGAGTGCGAGCTGCATCCTACTAAGAACCGCTTGTGAGGCGGGCTTCGGCAGCTTGTGCGTACTTTCTTGCGTATGGATGACAGCGTCGAGAGGGGGGGGTATACTCATGTTTTGCTCGCTTTAAGTATTTTGACCCATTTACCACGCATCCCTTTCGGGACGGAGCGCCGTTCGTACTCCTAATGGGGATACCTCCCAACTTTTAGGCCCAGGAGGTGGCGAATTGAAAGTAGGCGGGATGTAGGTCCCACTGCGCGCGCGAAGAGCCCCTGTGTGGTTGTGTCAGTGTTTGTTCTCCTCGCTTAGGTGAGGCAAAACGCTCGCACCGAGCGCTGAACATGAACAACCGAGCTCATGTGATGCGTTGTGCCGAAATCATGTTTCGTTGCAGTCAAGGAAGGTGGTAGCCCCCGACCTTGGAAAAGTTGGCTTTGATTTGTTGTTGTGTTTACGGCGAGCACGCGATACATCTTTGCATTGTGCATCAGCACGCCACTATACATCGCACACCTCTCTAACTCTATGAAAAGGTTGCCCTTACCAACCCACCCGTCGAAAATACCGTAGCTCTTGCTAGGAACTTGCGCTGGTGGATAGTTGTAGCTGTCGTCAGCTGTGTGCGTTGGTGAGAAGCGGGAAGGGTGCGCTTGAACATGTTAACTCCACCGTTCCTCGGTATATTCTTTTTGGGACACTCCGGGCGTCTGACGGGACACGGCGACCCGGGCATGCGAGGCTGGAAATGGGCCCCTGCCTTTTGGTCTCATCGTGAATTAGAAACTTGCTTCGCTCGTATTACGGGGGACCATAGTAAACAGGACCTTCGGCACATACAAAAACATAAATATTTCCCTATTTTTACTAACAATATTTGGTCCTATTTTCTATGGTCCCCCGTAATAGTATCAACAAGGCGTGTTGACGCCCCACACCTTCGCCCGTCGTCGTACGTAAACATTTGAAATGCAGGGCATTGCCTTCTCCGGGGAGGTAATTCTCAACCGGTGTGACCCGTGGTGGCTGCGCTGTGTGGGGGATGGGGCCCGCCACCACCTGTATCCCGTACATGTCAGCGGTTGTCTCGTGTCCACGCCATCCCTTGCGGCGGCGCTCTACCTCCTCGTGTCAAGATTTGTCGCAGGACAGTATGACCAGGTACGCAATCACTGACAGAATCGGTAGATTTATGCTTTCAGCTGGAATTGGGGTGTCAATCAAACGCCCTCCTCGTATAATACGTCTCTGCATGTTTACATACCTGGTACGTCGGAAGGTGTGTGACTGATCCGCCTTGTTGGGGGGGGGGAGAGATCTATTGGTACTTGTTCGTCAGATTTTTTTGCCCGATGACATTTTCCCGAACATATATATATATACGCTGACGTGTTATATCATCGCAGGTGTTTTCCATGGTGGAGGGGTGCGTAACCGACCTTCCTCTCGGCAGAGAGGAGGCGGGAAGCCTTCAGTGGTTGGGTCACCTAGAGCACGACCACCATCCGGACGCCGTCGCCTGCCGGCTCAAGCTCAGCCTCGCAGCCGCGCCCTGCCCCGAGATGTCGGCCGTACTGCCATGGGATATTGTGCAGCAGGTTCGTGATTAGAGTGCCAGAGCATGGTCTGTGATTAGAGTGGTACAGCATCATGTCCTCTGATGTGTTTTGAATGAAGCGTATCATCAGGCCCCGACGTAAAACCTGAACTAAGTGAATGTTCGTTGTTGCAGTGGCGGAGCATGGGATCCTCCGATCTATTCAATAAAATAAAAGAAACACACCTGAGCTATGAGATCGAGGATTTCGTCCAAACTCATCTTGGCAAGCTGCTTGTGATAGTTCGATTTAGTTTGAAAGAAGCATATTGTCAGCCGCCGAAATTCAACTACACTAGTGTTCCCTCTATAGTGCCGGTATGTGCCAGCCGGAAATGCCGGCACTATAGCGGCAACCGGCACTGCTCCGCATAGTACCACTTCTGGTTGTTCCCATGTATGCCAAGCGATTTCACAGGCACTATTGCGGGCAACGGGCATTACTCAACCAACGCTCAAAGAGGGAACACTACTGTATATACCTGGTATTTTAGGACTTTCAGTCGATCGCCCGCAATTTTAGTTGGTGGTTCGCGACTGAAGGACCTGATCTTCTGTGGTGTTGCCCTATTGGTTGGGCAATGAAGGCAGTGCTAATTTCTAGTAACTGCGAGTTTTTAATTTTGACGACGCCTAAAAATACTCACCCCTGTCGAGTTGCCTAAATCGTTGGCCGACCATCAACGCACTCAAGTTGACGACGGTTGCAAACATTCTGCTTCGTGAGTTCCTAGCAACAGCTAACTGTATTTTATGGCGCAGTCTCTACACCCCGAGTGGGTGATCGAACCGGCACGGTGTGCGAGGCGCGTACTATTGTCCGACCCTGGTCCGAGAGGCTTTCCGCTAGGCCTTGAGCTTTTACGAGGCACAATACTTTCTAAGCCGTTTGTTAATCATTTTTCTAAATCTGTTGTCCGAAAGAGGTCTGTCTTATTCGCTCCCTGGTACATTGCAGCTTAGCACGTCTTAGATTCGTCTTAAGAGTACTCTAGGCGTGTAGCTTAGAGGGTCTTAGGGGGTGTCACGACTGCAGTGAGCTATGGGAGCGCGACGGGAACAACCAACAGTTGATTCGATGAGTTGTGCCGTTATCGAGTTCGCCATGTGAAGTTGTGCAATGTACTCGTACTAAACTCATTATTTTCCGAACACCCGAGATGCAAAAAAAGGCGCTAGTCGCACAGATGAATCGATTATTTCAAGTTTCTTTTTCAAGCAATCGTTTTTGACCAACCCTCTGGCGTTTTCGTGATTTTTTTACTGTGAATCGGTGACTCCAAGTTGCCTTTTGGAGTTTTTTCGTTTTTTTTCAAACCCTCGGCGTTTTCGTGTTTTTTTAATGCGAGCAGGCGCACCTGTACGTAACGAGGCGAGGCCACGTGTCTGCGCGTTGCCGCCTTTCTCCCGAGGAAGAGTTGCTAGCGCTGGACAAGGCCACCAAGGTTGCCAGTATCGCGGCGGCGCACGCGGCAAAGGAGACAACTATGAATGCCAACGCTGTGACGCTCGGGGAACAAGCGGGGAGGTATGTGCCACTACTACTACTACTACTACTACTACTGCTACCACCACTACTATTATTCCTGTTTGTCTCTGTTCTGCGCTTCTGATGTAGACTTATTTACAAGCGTGATGAAGCTAACTAATTTATTTGTTTATTTATTTCGGGGGGTTGATGGGGATAAGGCGGGTTGGTTAATAATTAAATATGTTTGGGATTCAGGGAGACGATACGAATGGAAAAGTCTTTGATATTTGCCGAACGGCGTGGTACCACAGCCGTAGGCCCTTTTTGGTTTGGCAATGAGGCGTGTAGGAGATGGATTAGGCGCAAAGCTTCCGTCTCCCTACTGTAATAGAATGCATGGTCCGCCGCGCAGTGACGAAGGCATGCGCTCTTTGTTCTGTTTTCTGTCGGGTATTTACGCTTTTAGTAGATTACTTACCTGTGTTAAGCTCATTGGTTCAGATTTCACCGTATTCAGTTCAGGTTTCACTGCATTTCTTGGTATGACGTATCTAGCCGCTCATTGCCGTCCCCGTCGTTGCGATGATGCCCGTTACAGGCTGTTGAGTTCGCTCTTCGGCAAGTCCGGGCCGGGGCTTCAGCGGGTGAAACCACGGGTGGAGATGAGTCTCGAGGCCATCAACCGGAGAGAACTTCTCAAGGTTCTAGTGACTGGGGTAGTGGCGGCAGGAGAGGTGAGTGTGTTGTGTTGTTTTGGTTTGGTTTGGTTGGTGTTTTGATCGGTGTTGGTGTCGGTGTTGGGGTCAATGATGGTGTCAATTCCGGTTGGCGTTGGTTTTGTTGTGTGTTGGCGTGTATTTGTTGCCGTCGTTGTTGTCGTCGATGTCAATGTTTTCGTTGGTACCCATGCCGAACGCGAGCGAGCCGGGGTTCTTGATGAGAACGCGAGCAGGTATAAGGTAGTCGCTGGGTTGGTCAACCAATGCAGGGATGTGTACCTCTCCCTTTCCACCCGCCCGTGTGTGCTGTTGGTGCTGGTGTTCGCTCAAGCTGGCGTTGGTTTTGGTTTTTGTTGGTTTTTATTCGCTGTCGTTGATGTTGTCGTCGACGGCGATGCTTTTCTGTTGCTTTCTTGTAGCGTGTGTCTTCGTTGCGACCGTGATATATTGCAAATAAATATATATTTTTTCACAATTAAAATCACGCTGGGAGCACCTGCATTCCGCTTGTTTCCAGAAATATAGTATGTGGGCTTGCCGCTTTGGACCGTGGCACCCCTTAACCAATGCCTGGTAATTATGTATCGACCAGGTAACGGCAAGGGTAAGCAACCCTGTCCCGTTGAAGCTGCCTTCGTTCGACGGGCTAGTGGATCACTCGTGCATGGAAGACCAGGAGAAGAAGGGAGGCATTCTCTCAAAGGTGGGGCGAAACAACCTTGACATTATTATATGCGGTAACGCACTAGACGGCGCGTATTCGTCCGGCTTACTTCTACGAAGCTTACTTTCTTTTTTTGTATTACTATTATTGTTGTTGTTGTTGTTATTATTGTTATTATTATTGTTCTTCGTATTGTTGTTCTTGTTATTACTACTATTATTATTATTATTATTATTATTATTATTATTAATATTAATATTAATATTATTATTATTATTATTATTATTATTATTATTATTATTATTATTATTATTACTATTATTGCTATTATTGTTATTATTGTTGTTATTATTATTGTTATTTTTTTTAATTATTACGAATATTATGCATATGATAAATATTATGTTTACGTGATCCGGCCCCCAACACTTGGTGTTGCGTTCGGGGCATCCCCTAAAGTTAGGTGAGGGGGTGGGCGTCATGGAAGCTAGGTTTCGTAGTTTCAAACTCCGAACGTAATTGTATCAGATACGGGCACATATTATGATGTACCAGGTATAGCTTTTTTGTTGGCAGGCGAAGACATTAAAATCTGTGGTCGGGAAGATGCCGTCGCCCGCATCACTTGTCGACAACATCGCAACACCAGTGCCGACGGGTCATTTCATCCGGCTGGCCGCCACCACTAAGTCCTCACTATCTAAACTCTCCCTATTGATCGAGCGCATGGAACCAAAGGGTTGCCCGTTGTCGTGGCTTCTTGACCCCTTTACAACTGCAAACATTATCCTACACTAATTCCAAGTGAAGTATTTCCCCCCGCACAGGTATATGCAGTCCTAAGGGGGTTAAAGGGCAGTTATATCGTCAACGACCAGAAAAGCACGCCGTGTTCTCTTGTTAAAACCCTCACTATTCCCGCTTGTTTCGTGCCTGAAGTTAACCGTAGCGCCCATCGTCTTCCGCCTTCCTCCACGTTTCAGATGAAGCATGCCATCACGAGCAGCTACATCCCGCCGGACGATTCTAATGGCGTCGTCGCGCTCGCGAATCTGGACCAATGGATGGAGCCTGGGCTTAAACTGGAGGAGGGAAAATTTGGTCTCGGGTTCCCTTTCATGTACCTGCTACTCACCGGCTCCGTGGGCATTAAGGTGTCGTCTTGTGTGGTTTTGTATCGTACCTCAACGCGGTACCTCAATGCGGTACAACCTGAACCAATTAGGTTCAACACACGTAGACAATGGATTCAAGCGTAATGTCTGGCATAAGGTATCGTCATTGACTGGCCCTTGTTCATGCCTTGGTTTTATAGCCCGTGTTTGACGCCGCTGTAAAGCGTGTTGTTTTCCTCTTCGTGCTGCAAGATTAGTAGTGGGTATCACGCAACTCCACCCTAATTGTGGGTGTGTGGGCTGTATGTCGACGTGTTTGACGTATTACTGTGTGTATGATGCGAAGTCAGCCAGCAACAACTACATCAGCAACAGCAACAACAATCTTTACATACCTGACATGAACCGGTGTATCACAGGTGCTCCCCGAGGACAATAGCTTCAACTGGGGCGCGGTTCTACTTCGTCTGCTGCCATGGGAGCAGACACAGCGAAAAGACCTGGTCATGTCTGTCCTCAGGGCGCTGGCATACAACCCATCCCTGGCTGTGGATGCGCCGAAATGGCAGCCTAAGGCACGTTCCAAGCCGGAAATCCCTGTGTTGTGAAAGTTATCCCTGCTCTGCTGTTTTGCGGAGCCTATCCCCGTTTTGCTGTTTTGTGGAGCCTATTCCTCTGTCGCTGTTTTGTGGAACCTATCCCTATTTTGCTGTTTAGTGGGGCCCACCCCTGTTTTTTTTCTGTGTTGTGGAGCTTATCTCTTTTTCGCTGTTTTGTGGAGCCTATCCCTGTTGTGATGTTTTGTGGAACCTATCTTGAGCGTCGCAGGATGTAGTGTTTGTGCATGTACAGCACAGTATTTTTTACGTGTCGCTAGCATCAACGCGGGATAAATTAGTGTTTGTCGACCGCATAAGTTGTCGTTTTTTGCGTGCAGCTTGCAGCATTTAGACGTTAAGGGCTTTCGCCGAAGTACGTCATGGCACGTGTACACTTTGAAGGCGTGGATGGAAAACATCAATATACCCCTCAGGCATTCGAAACCGCCTGTTGAAGATTGTTTGGTGAGTGTGAATTGAAAACATCAACTTAGCTCTCAGGCATTTGAAATTGCCCCCTAGAAGATGGTTCGGGGAGCGTAAATTGAAAAGATCAACATATCTCTCAGGCACTTGAAATCGCTGCTTGAAGATGGTTTGGTGAATCTCCCCCTTTCTGCTCTCAACTTTGGCTGTGCAGATGATCAAGGGTGGTGGCCGTTCATGGAAGCACAGCATGGCACGTGTACACCTTGCGGACTTGTATTGAAAACGCTCATGTATCTCCCGGGCATTTCAGATCGTTTGTTCAAGATAACATCGCGGTTTTCCCCATGTTTTCCTTTTATTCTGGCTGTACTGATATCCAAGGGTGGTAAGAAGAAAAGCGTGATACTTATTTCGCTAGCATAGACTGAAAATATCAATCGCTCGGGCGTTTGGAGTCGTACGTTGAAAACAGCTTAGCAGATCCTCTTTTCTCGCCTCAAATTTCTTTGTTTTTCAAGACATAGCGTGAAAGACACCCCAGCTGTGAGATCGAGAATATCGTCTAAACTCTTCGTTGCAAGCTGGGCGTAGTACTACGATCGCAGCTGCTACGGGGCATATTACCTCGTGAAGGATATCGGCCGGTGCAGACGACCGGTATGAAATAGGTGTGGCCCGTGTGGATCGACCACATGAAACAATCCCTCGGGCATTCGGGTTCGTCGGTTGAAACCGTGTCGTAAATCTCTCATTTTCTACCCTCAACTTTGACTGTGGAAATCGTTTTTTGACTGTAGTATTTTCTGCCCTCAACTTCTGCTGTGCAGATGACCAAGGAGAAGATGCTTCGGCAGGCACACGCGTTCCTCCTGTCCAAGAGGAGTGCCGTGATCTGGCCACGATCTCACCTCGAGTTTCACCCGGCAACGTCCGTGCCTTCTGCGGCCCTACCGGCGCTGCAGCGGCTGGACAGAGGGTGGTTCGCGTTGAGGACCCCTGACGCGGCCATGTCGTCTCGGCCGGTGCTGCCATGGGTGAGCAATGTGCAGATGCACTGGCAGTGCATGCTTCAAGGTCTACTGAGTTTGGAAGCGGGAGGGGGTCGTTGCTTGCACCGCACTCGTGAAGATGGTTCTCTCGGATACCGTAAGAACTCGCTAGTTTTGTACAGGGATTTTGATTGGTCCAGTGATGTAGTCTCGCACGGAGGTGTACTAAGAATACGAGAGCGATTTGATTGCATCCGCTTTTTGTCCGCACAGGGATCGTTTGATTCGCAGTGCCGTAGCTTCGCACAAGGGTGTGCTAAAAAGCCAAGAACGGGATTGGTAGAAAGCGATCGCACATCCGCGCGAAACTACTGCAGTGACCCTTACGATAGTTCAGAAGCAAGACCGAGAGTAGAAGGTGCCGCAGCAAACATATCATAGCTCCGTTGTTGAAGACGTTGTGAAGTCTGCTCTCTGCTTTTCGGTGCGCACGTGTAGAACTTATTATACTGATCGGTCGTGGTGGCTCCGAGGTGCCAGAATGCCGCGCTTGGTTTTGGAAACAGGTGAGACTTCCGCTGTTCCCGGTTCTATCTAAATAGACAACACCGATCACTCCCTTAGACATGTGCTACCAAAAAGCTGTCGAGTAGTTAAAAAGGCTTGCGTG